>PVKU01007439.1:0-87298 GCA_004027475.1 Anoura caudifer
GAGGCACAGTGTGTCTACCTACGCCTCCATCTTGGCCAGAATTCCTTTTTTTTTTTTTTAATTTTAAATGATATTTTATTGATTATACTATTACAGTTGTCCCATTTCTCCCCCATCATTCCCCTCCAACCTTCACACCCCCTCCCACCCACATTCCCCCCTTTAGTTCATGTCCATGTTTCATAAGCTCTTTAGCTTCTACTTTTCCCACACTATTCTTGCCCTCCCCCTGTCTATTTTCTATCCACTGTCAATGCTACTTATTCTCTGTACCTTTTCTCCCTCTCTCCTCCTCCCACTCCCCTGGTGCAAACCCTCCATGTGATCTCCATTTCTGTGTTCCTGCTCCTGGTCTAGCTGTTTGCTTAGTTTGCTTTTGTTTTAGGTGTGGTTGTTAATATCTGTGAGTTTGCTGTCTTTTTACTATCCTATTTTTTATCTTCTTTTTCTTAGATAAGTCCCTTTAACATTTCATATAATAAGGGCTTGGTGATGATGAACTCCTTGAACTTGACCTTATCTGAGAAGCACTTTATCTGCCCTTCCATTCTAAATGACAGCTTTGCTGGATAGAGCAATCTTGGATGTCGGTCCTTGACTTTCATGACTTGGAATACCTCTTTCCAGCCCCTTCTTGCCTGCAAGGTCTCTTTTGAGAAATCTGCTGACAGTCTGATGGGAACTCCTTTGTAGGTGACTGTCCCCTTATCCCTTGCTGCTTCTAGAATTCTCTCCTTCATTTTAATCTTGGCTAATGTAATTATGATGTGCCTTGGTGTGTTTCTCCTTGGGTCCACCTTCTCTGGGACTCTCTGAGCTTCCTGGACTTCCTGGAAGTCTATTTCCTTTGCCAGATTAGGGAAGTTCTCCTTTATTATTTATTCAAATAAGTTTTCCACTGGTTGCTCTTCCTCTTCCCCTTCCGGTACCCCTATAATTCGGATGTTGGGACGTTTCAAGATATCCTGGAGGTTCCTAAGCCTCTCCTCATTGTTTTGAATTCTTGTTTCTTCCTTCTTTTCTGTTTGGTTGTTTCTTTCTTCCTTCTGGTCCACTCCATTGATTTGAGACCCAGTTTTCCTCCCATCACTATTGGTTCCCTGTGCGTTTTTCTTCATTTCACTTATTGTAGCCTCCATTTGTTCCTCTAATTTGCGACCAAAATCAACCAATTCTGTGAGCTTCCTAATCACCATAGCTTTGAACTGTGCTTCTGATAGGTTGGCTACCAGTGCTATGAGCTTTGCATCTGATAGGTTGACCACCCCCTGGTCACTCAGATGAATTAGCTCTGGGGCCCCAGTCTGGTCTCCCTTTTGAGCCATCCTTGGTTTTGGTTTCTTTGTTTTTGTCTGGTCGAGGCTGTTACATATGAGGGGCGGAGCCTTAGGTGTTTACCAGGGCGGAGCAGTCTAGTCGCTGGGTTGTGATGCTGGATGTGGGGGCAGGGTCCGAGAGGGAGCAATGGCACTTCCTCCACTCTCTGCCCGATTTCAGTCACTTTCGCCACTTCCCCCAAGCAAACTGAACCCCTCTGGTGCTGATTCCCAGGTGGGTGGGCCTGTGCATGCTCCAGGACCCCATGGGTCTCCCCAGCGAACTCTCCTGTGAGGCTGGGACTCCCTCCCGGCACCTCAGCCCCTACAAGTATTTTCGATGGGTGCTTTTAGGCTTCATTTCCTGGTGCTGGGGCCCTGTGTCGTGCAGTCTGACTTGCTGCCCATTTCGCCTGGTTTATCTGTGCATGAATGTGTGTCCATGGTCCGTTTGGCCGCCTGTGCGCCCGGGGTGACTGCGAGCCCGGGACCACCACTGGCTTATCCCACCGTGATCTGACTCCACCAGCCACGGACTCTGCTGGCCACTGACTCCAACCCTCTTACCGGTCTGGGTGAATCATTGTTGTCGGACTCCCACACAATTCAATTTTCTCTGTGTCCTGGTTGGGATTTCTTTTTTTTTGTTGTTGTTCTATATTTTTGTTGTCCTTAATCTTGGTTGTGAGAGGAGGCACAGCATGTCCAGCTATGCCTCCATCTTGGCCAGAATTCTTTAAAAAATTTTTAATTGATTTGAGAGAGAGAGAGATTGATTTGTTGTTACACTTATTTATTTGTGTATTCATTGGTTGCTTCTTGTATGTGACCTGACCGGGGATCGAACCCTCAATCTTGGCCATATCAGGATGATGCTCTAACCAACTGAGCTACCTGGCCAAAGCTAGTCTTTATTTTATTTAGCCTTTACAGTATACTCCAAAAATCTTGTATCAGCATCAAGAGGTCTTCCATGTTCCTTTTCAGTGTTCCACTGTGTGGCTGTGCCATTGTTCATTCAGCTGATCTCCCAGGAGCACTAAGTTGTTGGACAACTTACTGATGACAGTAAGCTGTTTGCAGTCTTCTGCCACTACAAACAATGTCATACCTTTGGGTGTTGCTTGGTATTTTTGCTAGCACCTCTAGGATAGGCTCTTAGGAGTGGGGTTGCTGGTTTAAAAAGAAATGCATAGGTCATTTTGCTACTTGTCGCCTCACTCTTCATTCTGCCTTGCCATCAGCAATAAATAATAGTACCCATTTCTTCACAGCCAACAATAGAGAATGCTGCCAAAATTTTGGATGTTTGTCAGCCTGCTTAGGTGTGAAATAGTATTTAGATGTAGTTTTAAATGGGCATTTCTCAGTCTTACTATAAGTGAGGTTGAGCATTTTTCCAAAGTTTAATGTTCATTTCTTTTGTGCACTCATATCTTTTGCTTTTTTTCCCCTAACAGAGTGCTGGTCTTCTTGATTTCCAGGAACTCTTTATATATTAGGGTTACTAGCTCTTTGTGATATGTTTTCAAACCCTTCCCCCTTCCAGTCTGTCAATTATCTTTTGAGTTGGCTTTATTCTTTCGCCATGCAAAAACCATCTTAAATTTTGTCAACTTTACCAATATTTTGTGTTTCTTTTGGACTTTGAGACATAATTGTTTATTTCCCCCAATCCTAGATTTATAAGGGAATTCCTTTATGGTTTATTTAGTACTTGTGTGATATTATTTCTTACATTTATCTCTGATCCATTTTGGAACTTATCCTAGTTTTTGGAATGAGGTTAGTATTCAATTTGATCTTTTTCCAAATTGCAATCCAGCTGCCCCATCATTTAATTAAGTCTGTCTGTCCTCCATTGATTGACGTGCCCGTCTGTCTAGCCATACACTACCTTTCCATATTCACTCAGGTCTGTCTCTGAACTTTTCGTTCTGTCCCAGGAAGGGGTTTGTTTTTCCTTTGTGCACTGCTGTTTGAACGATGGTGGCTTTATTAGCTTTCGATATCAGCTAGGGTTGAATGCTCCTCTCCCTCCCTAGGTTCTTCTGGTCACTCCTGCTTGTTTTTGCACACGAATGTTAGAAGCAACTCAACTAAAAAATATCTTATCACATTTGGATGACATAACAATTATAAACTAATTTAAGAACTCTCGGCTCCTTTTATAATAGAGTCTTCCTGTCCAGGAACATTTCTATTTTCCTTTTATTCAGAGTCTCCTGTGTCACTTAGGAACATTTTATTCAAGGTTTCCTTGATTTTCATGAAGACTTTTCATGCTTTTGGAAAAATTTGGCTTATTTTATATTTTATTTTTGTTGCTGTTGTAGATGGGGCCCTCTTTCCTAACTGGGGATTTTTGTGCACATGTTGGTTGCTGACTTCTGCGTGTCAGGGCTACATCCTGTTACTTTACCAAACTCTTTTTCTATACTAGTTTATTTGTTGATTTTGCATTTTCTGGAGCTATAATCACATCATCTGCAAACAAACATGCTTTTACCTGCTTATTTCAAATTTGTATTTGTCAAATAGCTTTTTTTTTATATCTTGTTTTAGTTAAACCTCTTGTACCTTACTAAGTCATAGTGACAAGTGGGCAATTTTGCCTTGTTCTCAACATTAGTGGGAAAGGAAGTTCCCATTAAGTGAGGTGCTGGCTGAGGATATATTTATCAATTCCTACCATTTATTTACTTCAAATGATAAAACAAAGTTTATTTAGAAAGTTACAGAGGTAGTAGAAGTGAGCCAGCTGGGCTGTTGTAAGCTCAGGAAACAAGTTACAGAAGCAAAAGGGCCTTTGGAGCTCAGGAGAAAGAAAGGCAAAGGTAATGTGCCTGGAGGAAGAAGAGGGGGAGGGAAAGTCAAGTGCAGCGCTCAGGTGAGGGAGGAGGCTCCCTTACCGTGTTACTTATTTTTAATCCGGAATGCATGCTGAATTTTGTCAGCTGTCCTTTCTGAGTTTATGAGGATAATGATGACTTTTTCCTAAGATATTACAATGAATTGAATTAAACCATCCTTGCTTTCCTGGAATGAATCCCACTTGGTTTTATTTTTTAATATGCTTTTGGATTCTATTTTATAAGCAAATTCTGGAGAACTAGGAGGAGGTGGAGCTTCCTTCCAGTGGGTGGCTATTGTGATTCAGGAAAGTCTCCCTGCAGTGGGGCCATCAAGGAGATAGGTCAGTGGTGTGGGCAGTAGTGAGCTGGGGACTCTCACACCTTCCCCGGTGAGTGTATGGGCAAGAAGGTGCCAAGTGAAGATTGCTGGAATTGTATCTTAAAAGGAATGTCAATCTAAATCCCCATCAATGAGGACTAAATATCAAACATCCGTACAGAATACTATGTAGTGGTTAGAAAGAATTAGGAATCTCCTAATGAGTCAATGTGGAATCATCCCTAGTTATATGGAGTGAGTAACAGTCAAGGGCAAATCAGTCTTCACCTTTTATATCAAAAAAAAAAAAAAAAAAAAAAAAAAAAAAAAAAAAAAAAAAAAAAAAAAAAAAAAAAAAAAAAAAAAAAAAAAAAAAAAAAAGGGAAAAGAATACCAGACCTGCTTGCTTGGACTTGCTTGCATGTTTTATGCCCAAAATAGCTGAAGGAGACACAAGAAACAGACTACCTGGTCACCCCCAGGAAGGATAAAACTGGGTAGCTGGGGACAGTGAGGAGTGCTTCACTTTTTCCTGTTTGTGTTGTTGGCTTATGAGCTCTACCAGTGTCCTACTTATCCAAAAAAATAAATAAGACAAAAACTTGAAACTATAAAAATAAAAAGGACCCAGGAGACCCGATTATTCCTTATTGGCCTGCATGGGAGCCCCTTTTCTGGGTGCCAGGGTGGGCCAGGCCAACACTGTCATGGTGTTTGACTGCTCCATGGAGGCAATGGTCCTGAGCGTCGGGCCAGGGCGGAACATCAGGTGGCTGATGGTGTGTTTCCGGTCCGCCTGGAGATGCACTACCCTGTGTGAGCCCGTCTTGACCTTCTGCCAGCAGAACCTCCTCCTAAACGTAGGTACTACAGGCTTGCTGCTCACTGCCCTGGCCTCCAGAGGGCAGATCCAGCTTAAAACAGCACAGGAGCCACACTGTGGCCCAGAGTCTCTCCAGGCCTCAGTCCATCTGTGTACATCTGAGGAATTCCATTTCCTCCATTAAGCAGTACAGGTGCAGGTATAGCCTCCCAGCTATAACATTTAAGGTCAGTGATTAGCTCCAAAACTGCAAAACTACATTTTAGAACATAATGACAAAACATGAAATTGACAACTGGTCAACCACAGCTCAAGTCAAAGCTATATAGATTCTCCAGGTGTAAAGAAGGGATCACTTAATTCACAAAGCAACCCATGCAATTCCTATACTTTTCATTGTTATGAAGATGGTGAACTTTAGTGATGTTCCCATCACTGAGGGTAGGAACATGACATTAAAGGGAGGGACAGCAATGCTTGTGGAACTGGCTGTGCCCAAGAATGGGATGGGAGGCCTGGTGGGTGGTGATTCCCCACACCTCCTTCACCGTAGCCTGTTCGGAGGGACAGCATCTCTGCACAGCTTGTGTGGCTGAGTGGCCAGCTATTAACCTAAAATCTTGTCTTATCCCAGCCTTCCTGACCCACCCCCCTTTTCCCTCTAGTATAACCACAGGACTTTACCTCCTGATTCTTTTCACTGGCAGTAATAGAGGCCTGCAAACTTGTTTGCCCCTTTTCATTGGGGTGGAGGGCAGTAACACAGCTGTGACTAAGAACTGACCCCTCTCAATCTTGATAGAAACAGCTCCAGAAAAACATTTTTGCTAAGTGCTGCTCTGTCATTGAAAGTCTGCACTAAGACAGCAGGGGGCTGATTCTTCTTTCACCCAAGCACCAGCAGAGGGCTCAGAGGGGGTGCAGTGCCTGGGAGATAGCGTGTATGTGTGGAGCCTGCACTTCTAAGCTGTCCATGTGACCCCAGAGCAACAGTATTCCCATTCCTGGACCACTGTGCCACACCACAGGCTCCCTGGGGGCCAGCAATGAACACTCCCACAGGGACAGGTTCCTAAGAAATGTGGAAGGTCACAGGGCTGTGGATGGCCCCACCTAGATGCAGCAGTTACTGTCACCTGCTGGGTGCTGCCATTTAAGCCTCTGGACCCAGGCATTCAGATTCTGATGGTGAAACCTGATTTTTAAGTTAGTATTCAACCATAAATCCAAATGGAACGCTCCTGCTACACAGTATGCCTCAGGATGACCGCCCCTATGCTGGGCAGTTCAAGTGGCCCCTTACTCTCCCATTTCCTGTCCTCACCCTTGGGAGGCCATGGCCTGCCACCAAACACTTAACTGGTGCTATTACTTTGGACAGGACAGGTTTCCAACTCAGGGCTCTCTAACGAGAGTATGTAGCAAGGCCAGGATGACTCCTGTGAGGCAGGGCTGAGTTTGCTGTGGTAGTAGGGTGCATCCATGGGAACGCCTGTCCCCGGGGATCATCCTGGGTGCTTTGCTCCCCAAGTTGCCACAGGGAAGAACAGGGTGGGAGGAGAACTGCATCACAGGCGTGTGGCCTGCCTCTCCCTCCTCAAACAAAATCAGAGGGCAGTCTTTTGGCAGGGCAGCTTGTATCGCACTCTCATAGGTCAAGCCTGTTCCTCTACAAACACAACTGCATCCAGCACACAGTTTTAGACAAAAAAGCTCTTTATTTAACAAAAAAAAAAAAAACAAAACAAAACCCAAAAAAACAAAAAAAAAGGGGAAGGGAAGTCATAGGAAAGTACATCGTGCCTGCAGAAAACTATTTTCTCTTATAATTTTGTTTTCTTAAAAAAAAAAAAAAAGAAAGAAAGAAAAAACACAACACAAAGCTTGCAATTTCCAATCACCATTATCAGGCTCTTACAACATCTATAAAGAACAAACATCTGCTTCAAAACTCTACAGGGGCAGGTGGGGAACAGAGAGAGAGACGGCACCCAGCAGACATGGGGAGGTTTTGTTATCATTTATTTGTGAAGTTAAAAACGAGCGATAAAAAGTAAAAACTGCCATACAATTTTTTTTTGTTCTCAATTTGTTTGCAGTTTCAATGTCCTCTTGAACAGATGAAACATGACAGACCAGTCCTGGGAGAGAGGACGCGGGAAGGAGGGGCCGCGGGAAGCCGAGCTAGGGCAGAGGGAGGAGCGAGAGGAGCAGAGAGGCAGAGGGGCTCAACTGATGCAGGGTGGGGTGGGGTGGTGGTTTCCTGCAATATCAACACCTGGTCCAAGGAATGTTCCAACTCTAACTAAAAAAAAGAAATAGCAAGATTGACTTTTTTTCCTTTTTAGAAGTTTATTTTAAAAACATGAAGAGGGCCAAGAGTGGTAGGGAGAAAATGAATTACTTTCCCTTGAAAGAAGCAGTTTCAGGAAGGGTGGGTATAGAGATTTATATATATATATAATCTTAATAGGTTTCGTTTCACTTCGTGTTTATTTAAAAAAATTTTTTTGGCAGAGAATTAGTTCTCACTATCTTCTATGGCTGGCTCAACATGAAGGACCCCAAATTTGAAAGAAAAAAAAGCATGTGAGACACAAAAAGCGAGAGAGCGAGAGCCAGCACTGACCTCCAAGCCACTCAGAGAGGGCTCCCCCCATACCCCTATGGCAGCCATCGCTCTCTCACCTAACAAATGAAGAAAAGAAGGAAAAAAAAAAAAAAAGCCAAAACCAAAACCAAGGAGAAAAAAAAAACCCAAAACAAATAATATTAAAAGAATTTTCACAGATGAAGAAGTTCACATTCATTCGATTCATTGAGCCTGCGGAGAGGGAAGAGATAGGAATTGGTCACTACGGGGAGGGGGAGGCATGGGCGGGAGACTCAGGGACTGTAAGGAGGGGGCCAGGAAGCCCCTCTCCCGAAACAGTGGCTAGCAGGTACGTCTGTAACTGTCTAGTGAAGTGCTCTGGGGGCTCGGCTGAAGTCAGACTGGCTCCTTGATGGAGGAGGAGGAGGAGGAGGAGAAAGAGTGACACAAAGGCAAGGAGAGAAGCAGGGGCCGCGGGAGAGAGAGAAGCAAAGTGAGGGTCTGCAGGGGAGAAAGCAGTGGCTCCCGGCGCATCACAACATGAACAATCTCAGAGATCACGGTGTCCCCACAACACCCCTGTGAGGTAGGTTGGAAGGTGGCAGCGATCATCATGCCCACTTCACAGACAAGACCGGGACACAGACACGGGCGTGAGAGCAGAGGCCAAACCCAGGTGGAGCAGAGGGGCTCCAGGGCTGGTCCCCTTGGCAGGCTCCCCGCGTCCCTGCTGGAGCCAGGGCCACCCCACGCTGGGGCTGCCTGCTGCCTGCAAACGCAGTCACTTGGACACAGTCGGGGAGAAGATCGTGGGTTTAAAAACAAAACAAACAAAAGCCAAAAAAAGTAATGCAGAGGGGGAAAAATGTATCCATTTTCTTCCCAAGTGGCCAGATTTTGAGTTAGCAGCCAGGTTGGTAACCAACGTTTCATTGGCTGGCCTGCCCCCCACCCCCAGGACTACCCACCAGTTCAACAGTTCCACCTTTTATCTGTCTCGCACTCTCCCCCAGCATCACGACAGCATTACACAGGAACAAGCGAGCCGGCGGAGGGAGGCCTCTTCTTTAACCTCTGGACCCAGCGCACACTTCCCCTGGCTCATGGGGACTCTCGGAGACCTCCGGCCACACGGCCCCCGCTGCAGGCATCAAGGACACACCCCGCAGGGGAAGGGATTTCCGGCGCTACCCACTAAGGCAGGATGAACGGTGGCTGGGGGTTGGAAGGAAAAAGGAGGAGGAGGAGGGTGGCAATTCCCACTTGCCTGCTGCTGTCCCTGCTGTGTGGGTGGAGGCTGGGGGCCGCCAGGACCTGGGGTCTGTCCGTAGTAAGCGGCTTGCTGTCGGTAGTATTCAGCCCAGGCAGCGCTGTAGTCTGGCTGGGAGCCTGGGGGTGCTCCTGGACCCCCTCCAGTGGCCACTTGAGCTGTTGGGAGGAGAGGGTGAGTGGGGCTGGCAAGAATGGGCCTGGCCCTGCCTTGCCTTGCCTGAAGCTCCAGGCCAGGCTGGTTTAAAAAAAAAAAAAAAAAAAAGATATAGTTGACATACAACATTGCATTAGTTTCAGGTGTGCCACAGAGATTTTCCATTTAAATTCCTTACAATATAATCGCTATACGAATACCCATGCCACCACACAAAGTCATCACAATGATGACTACATTCCCTATGCTGCACTCTCATCCTTGTTACTATTTTTTTTCTTTTTTTTGTGTAACTCACCCTGCTTCTTGTAGTACTCCTCCCAGGCCTTCGTGTAGTCCTGCTGTGGGGGAGCTCCAGGTTGCTGGGGCTGCTGACCTGCAGAAGGCAGGCACCGAGGTAAGAGGACACAGCTGGCCTCCTCTGCTCCTCTGGCTGACTTGAGCCCATGTAGTGGCCCACTCACTCACCAATCTTCTTGTAATACTCTTCCCAGGCCTTTGTGTAGTCTGACTGACCAGCAGGCGGGGGCTGAGGTGGCTCGCCCTGGGCAGGTGGAGCTGCGGGGGCGGGGGCGGGACCGGGCACGGGTCCTGGGGGCTGCTGGTAGTAGTGTGAGTAGTAGGCGGCCCAGGCTGCATTGGGGTCTGCGGCGGCTGCGGCAGCTTTATCTGCAAGAATAAAACAGTGCTGGCTGAGAGCTGACAGGGAAAACCAGTCCCATACCCAGACCCTGTGCTGTCCCATCAAATGGGTAGCCTTACTTACTTGGGTCATGAGGAGCAGGTGGTTGCCACTGGGGGTAGGTATTGCCCCATCCCTGGGGTGGGTACTGGTGAGGAGGGGGGCCCCCGGCACTACAGGAGAAAGAGGGGGAACACATGAGTGCAGGCTGCTCCGTTGCAGGGATAAAGATGGCTAGTAGAAAGGGGACCCAGGGAAGGGTGTGAGAAAACTAACAATGCATAGGACCCAGGCCGTGAAACAAAGTCCCCCAAATTCAACACCTATAGCATCTTGTAAAAGACGGTATCTGTGAAACAGAGGGCTGGGCTGGATCGTGTTTGGGTCCCGAACAACCATTGCTTCTGAAAGATGACGCAGGACCCCTTGGTGGTGAATGGAAATGGAAACAGGGCCTGTCACTCTTCTTGCCAGCGTATACAACCCAATGTCCCAAATCCCATGCAGCTGAAATACTCACTGAGGGGGAGCCCCTGGTGGCCCCTGGTTGAAGGGCCCAGGATTGAAGGGCCCCATGGGGCCGGCAGGGCCTGGTCCCCCTGGGCCAGGTCCAACTGGGCAGAGGGGACCCTGGAGGAAGGAGAATGGAACAAGGTTAGTGGGTGAGAAATAGGAGCTGAAGCCATGCCCAGGCCCCCAGAGCCCTCGTGAGCCCACCTCAATCTTCTCTTCAATGAGCTGCTTGGCATGGTCAATTTGCTGGGGTGAGCCACGGATAATGAACAGTTTGAAGTTGGGGTCCCCGTTTGGTGGCAGCTGCCGGGATATCTCTACAAAGGCGCCTGTCTGCTGGTTTATGGCTTTCACATTTTCACCACCTGAGGGGGACACAGGCAGTGAGGGGAGGGTGGGAGGAGAAAGAAGGTGAGGAATGAAGGGTAGGGAGAGGCCTACTCACCTCGGCCGATGACCAGCCCACACTTGTGAGTGGGGATGGAGAAGGTCATCTCCCCGCCAGGTGGGCCCCAGTTGCCTTGGCCCCTTCCTCGGCCACGGCCTCCTGGGGGCATGCCAGGACCTCCTGGAGGGCCTGGGGGACCGCTCTGCAAGACAGGGAGGAGGATAGAGAATGAATACAGGAAGCCAGGCCTGTCCCCTCTGCCCCCACCAGCTCTTCTCACCTACCCCATGCCACCTACCCTAAGGCTCTGGAGAAGGTCATTGATAATCCGCGCTGCGTGCTCACACCGGTCTGGGGGGCCCATTATGTGAGCTATCTTCTCAGGACCTGTCCCATCATCTGAGGCCAGCACCCAGAGAGCAGAGACATGGATTTAAAAGAAAAGCACAACTCTAAACCACTGCCTTCTCAGGACAGCGCTGTGCCAAGCTAGGTGCCTGAGACAACTCAGACTCAGGGCCACTCTCCCCGTACTCAGGAGAAATAAGGCAGGCAAGCCCCATGTCCCCAGAGAAGGAAACCAGCAGCTCAGCAGGGAGGTGGCTAAGGCTTTTTTCTGCAATTGGAACCCCTAGAACTAATGCATGCAATTTATAGAACTGAAAACAACAAATCTCTGAAAAGCAAGAGGTCCATCCTCCCCACAGACCTGCCCTCAGAGACTTCCACAAGTTCTACAGGAGCCCAGAGTTGGGGTAGTGGTCTAATCCAGCCCAGGGTGCCCAAGTTATCCAGGCTGCCCTGTCGGGACAGGCCATTGGTGGCAGAGAGGGAAGACGTAAACTCAACAGGAGAGGAAAACAGGGAAAGTCTTCCCGTCACCAACTGTCTCAAGGGGCTGTCCCACAAAAAAGAAAAGAGCTAGGAGTAACGAGGCACCACAAAGAGGCTCAGCATGCTAACCATGGTGCCAAGCTGTCTGCAGTAGACCCTCAGGGTGATCTTAAGAGGACATGACTTGGCCTGACCTTGTTTAAACTGGATCCGAACACCGGCATCATTCTGGATCTTCTTGATCATCTCTCCACTCCGGCCAATGACCACGCCAACAGAATGCCTAGGTACTGGCACCTGAAAAAAGAAAGAAGAGTCAGCTTTTGCTGTCTATTGGATATGACAAGCCGCCCCCCCGCCCCGCCCCCAAACAGCCCTCTATCTTCTTGGGGAGGCCTGCACTCACATCAATGCCTCCACCAATCCGGGATCCATACTCATTCCGGTCCCCAAAGCCTCCCTGGTCACGCTCCCGGAGGATGTCCATCACCATCTCACAGGCTTGCTGCAAAGACACAAAGCATGGTGCACACGGCAAGCTCTGCTGCCCCACTGCGACCCCAGCCTCCCACAAACCAAGGGGTCACAGGCCTAAGCTAAGGACTGACACACAGGTGCTAAGCTGTTACCTGCCACCCTAAGAGGCAGGCATGGCCAGCACCTCTATTTTCCAGATGAGAAAACAAAGGATCAGACTTAGGCTACTTGCTCACATACAAATAACTGGGAGGGAGAGTTCAACACAAGAACACAAACCCTGGGCTGACTCCAAAGCCAGTGCTCTGGGAAACCTCTCCACTTCCACCCAAATCTCCAGACAGCCTACCAGATTTCTCTCTTACATCTCTAGAAACCACCACCACCACCACCGCCGCTGCCGCCTGCAAGGTGTGCTCACCTGCACTTTGTAAGGATCCCCAATGATCCGAAGGGGCTTGTCCACATTTGTGTTCTGGGAACCATCTTGAATTAAAATCATCTTTACTCCAGCTCGTTCCTTTAAAACCAATGTTTCCTTTAAAACTCAATGCAGAATTTTCTGGGAACTAGTGCACTTGGGGCAGGGTCCATGATCAAGAAGGGTAAAAGGCTGACAAAACAGCTGGTATGTCTATGTGTGTACATGAGACATAAAAAGGACACTGTCTTGGGATGGAAGGAAATTTCTGTTCTCTGCTCCACCCTCTCACCTGTAGCTGCTTAATGGTCTCCCCGCCTTTGCCGATGACCAGGCCAGCCTTCCCTGCAGGTATCATAATTTCCTGCACCGTGCCATTCTGGCCCCCGTTGGCATTGTCATGGAACTGCCCTGGGGGGCCCCCACGACCACGAGAGACGATGTCATCCAACATCATCTTTGCTTTCCTGAGAAGGGAAGGAATGGGTGCTGTAACTTGAAAAAGTAATGGCCTGGAGACCCCACCTCCAACTCCAAGCAAAGATGTCTCCAATGCACGGGTCTGACAGATAATGAGGAAGAAGAATATTATAGTCCCTGGGACTAGGGTGCTGGGACATGGCGTGTCACCCACAACTTTCAAAGGGATCAAGAGGACTTCTGCCCACTCCCATCACAATGACAGGCCCAGTGAGCACTTACTGGACAGATTCTGGGGCTCCTGTCAAGGATACACTGCGCTCGGGGAGGCCACCGCTGTCTGGAGAGAAGAGGAGATAGGGTCAGTGCCTTTCTAGGCCTGCAGACCCTGGAAAGGCCTTTACTGGAAGTGAGGAAACTTCCAGAACAACCAATGGACACTTCTGCCACCATTCAGCAGCTTGAGAAATCAATTTATCTCCCCAAAGACCTGGGAGGCTGCACTATGCAAGGCCGAGGTCAGGAAGCTTAAAGTCCAATATGGGAGGCAGAACCTTTAGAGAGTAAGATGAAAACTTTTAGAGGATAAGAGGTGGAAGGAGAGGCAGATTATGGAAGGTCGAAACCCTGGACTGTTCTCGCCACCACTGACAACCACGTGTGCACCCTTTAGTTAACAGTCTCCACTCTGCTAGAGCAAGACCTCAGAAACTCCTGAAAAGCAGTCTCTTACAGAGGAGCAGGCAGAACTGCAATTCAAACCCCGGCCTGTCCTCAAAACTTTTCTTTCTAATGTACCTTCCTGCTTCCCATATTCCTGACCAGTTTCTATCAGGTACTTAGTTCAGGTGGCAACCTAACATAATGGTTCAAAGCAAACCTGGAATAAAAGTCCTTGTTTTCAACTCTAGATCTTCCCTCTCAGCCCTCCCCCCACCTATAAAATGAAAGAAAAGTCACAGCTACATCTTAAGGTGCCGTTTAAGATGCTGCACTGAGCCTGGTACACAGAAGGCACTCAATAAACAATATAATAAACAAATTCTGGCCCATTTCATATTCCATGTCTACCTGTCAAGTTAAAAGTAAGATCGCTAAAGTGCAGAGAGCCAAGCCCTAGCCCAGCATTCATTCTGGCATGAATATGGCTCACTCATACCTGGAGAGATCTGGACTTTGCAGCCTGAATCCTGTTGGATTTTATTAATCTGTTCGCCTCCTCTGCCAATGACTAGGTGGAAAAGAAGAAAAGCAGAGTTGATGGAAGGAAGGAGCCAGCAATGAGTACATGAAGAGGTAGGGGTTTCAGGCCAAATGAATATTCAAAGACGGCAGGAGCCATTCCAAGAGCTCCACCATTCTTTCCGCCCGGAAAGAACAGGTAAGAGCAGAATAGGGGAGGCCCTTTCAGACCAAAGGCTTCTGGGCTGGCATGGGCTTCCAGGACACTGTCCCAGGGGCTGGGGTGGGGTGGGTATAATGGGCACCCCAGACCACAGTGACCCACACTCACTTAGCCCCACCATGCCATCTGGAACCCTGTACTCTTCTGTCATTGAAGTCCTGCAAAGAGAGACAAGGAAGGTCTCAAATAAGAAAGGAGCAGAGGGTCTCCCTGGAGAAAAGGAGCCTTGCCCTAATGCTTCTGGCCTCTGACCCTGCTTCCTATGATGGGATCAAAGCCCCACAGCCTAAACTGAATCTAACAGCATGAGGCTGGGGCTCCCTCACCCTACAGCAGGTCACTCCACCTCTGGAGGCTCATTTCCCCACCTGGGCTATAAGAGGCTTGCTCTGGGCAGTATGGTCCTTGGACCAGTGCTGTCTCTGACTTAGGGAGAGAATGAGCACTTAGACATTTCACAGCAATGTAATTAAGTCATATTTTATATGTGTTGACTTAAAAAATTGTTTTTACTCTTTTCATCTAATTTTCCTAGCAAATTATTTCTATTACATTTTATAACCCCGTCCCCCCAGCAATGTGGTCCTTCACAAAGGATTCTGTCAGGTTCACTAAAGTCATATGGGGTGGGGGCAGCAAAAAGGAAAGACCTCCCTACCCCAGGCTCCACCAGCTCTCAGGGAACAAACACGCGCAGAGGACGGATAAGAAAACCAGATTTTTCTAAAAAGAAAGATGCCTGTGCTTTTGGAGTGTCCCTACCTCAACAAAGGAAGCACCGGGGCGCAGAGCCCACCCTTTTGTCATTACTAACGAAGTGTCACAACCCTCTCCCTCCAGCCCTGAAGACAGGTAAGTACTCAGACGAAGGCAGTGCCCTCTATCTCTCTATTTGCTCTCTGGTGGAAGAACCCTAAATGGTGTGGGAACCCCAGACAGAGTTCTTCTCCCCCAAGTCAGTAACATATGCCAAAGAGAGCTGACAGACAAAAAAAAAGATATATTCTCCAAATCACAACTTACCTAGGGGGAGGATGGATAGGTCCAAGTTGAGAACTGATGGCTGCAGAGAGAAAATCCACAGGAAAGATTGGCCTGGCTTCTCTCTGGAACTCCGAACACCAGTGGCCCCAGGTGCTCCTGCCTCCATGGTGGCAACTAGCACCATTACAATCTAAACCCTACTGAGCACTGGTGCACAGTGGGCCCTCGTCACAATAGCACAGGCACCAGGTATTTCTACCTCAATTTCCAGGGGCTATGGGAATCCCACAGGTCATGAACGCCTGGAGCCTCCATAAAGGACAGGTGCTCAGTGCTCCTAGCTCCCAACTAACAACCTTCTAAGATCCTGAAGCTGCCCTCTGCTTGTGTCACCCAATGGACTTACAGTCTCCTTGAGAAGCCAGTTTCTTGCTCTCTGGTTGGTCTGTGAAAGAGAGAGGATGTCAGATGCAGCACCCACCCACAGCTGCCTCAAATCTGATGCCAGTGCCACACATCCTGGCAAATAATCCCCTCTTCTGCTACCCCCCAACATCAGAGCCAACACAGAAAAGTAGCAGAGACCAACTCCTAAATGAGGCCAGACTTCATCAATTCTGTCGCCACCACCAAGAGTGAAAAAGCCCTTTATAATGGGGGAACAATGATGGTGGTTTCTGAATCCTTCCAGCTCAGGACTGGACCTGCCTTGGGCAGCAGGGTCCTGGTTGAAAGATCAATTGGGTGGCCCCCTACAAAGTGAAGGGCTACCCAACTGATCATTTTGGCTACTGTGGGTAATGCCGCATACCCCAGGGCCAGCCAAACTTTACTTTCAAGGGGCCTCAATAAAGGTACCGGCATTTCCCCAGATTACCAGAAGGGGAGGCACAATCTTGAGAACTTACAACTTGGACCTAGTCACAGTCAGTCTGCTCTCCTCTAAGCCACCTGATACCTCAGGACTGTGGCTCAACAAAAAGAATGAACAAAGCTGGGATTGCTGAGGTTTTAAAAGACCGAATGGCAGCAGGCTCCCCCCGCCACTCTGAACCACATTCAAACAAAGGCACCTCACTCTCTACCCCTGGCCCTTCCTCCCAGCAGGTAGTTACCTCCATCTTCCAACTGCCTCTTTTGGCCCCCAAAACCAAAATCAGGAGTGCTGTTATTCACTGTTGTAGCAGCATCACCTCCAATTTTGGCTGCGATCTAGAGATGAAGTTGTAAACAGAATAGAATTAGCACCAAAAACCAATTCCATGGGGCTCAGGTAAACTTCTGTTTTCTGTTCTTGCTGTTTGGCTTGGGAGCCAGCACTCCCAATTTAGGAAATAGCTGTTGGTTAAGATATTCTAAAAAGAATTTTCACCTAAGGCTTTAAAGTTCAAGAGTTATCCAGGAATTCCAAAACTCCCTTTCTCCATTGGATGTGGGCCTAAATTGTCTGTGGCCAGACTGTAACCCACACTAACTTGTCCTAGGGGTAAAAGGAACAAAAAACTCAGTGCCATGGAGGGTCTGCAGGTCATTTCCACAAGGGAGGGCCGCAGAGAACCAGAAAGTGTGACTGTAGCCTAGTTCTTCTGAGATGCTGAGGGGTATTATGTCCCTCACCCCCAGAATCTTTGCATTTGTGAAACAAATTCAGGAAAGTTTTTGCTTCAAGGCATCTGAAACCTTCATTTGAGAAAAACAAAAGACCTTTTTGGAACACATGTTACAATTTAGCCACACGAAGAGCAACTTCAAATAAACCCCAATCCAACAAATTTATTAACACCAGAGTCTGTTTGTGGAATTATTACAAATTTTCCAAAGAAACAAAAACCAAGAACTAAGGATCTATCTTTCCACCTCTCTCATTTTAACACTTGGAGCCAAAGCTCTTGGTCTGCCCAGATGGGGCCTAATCACACCCCAACAGATAGCACCAACTCCCCCAACGATAGCTGCTCGTCAATCAAGACAGTTCAGTGGGCAGGCAGATGAAGTGCACATGAGAACACTACTCCACTGGAGATTAGAAAAGTGAGAAAGCAGAGATCACAAATGGGCGGAGCAGGACGTCCAACCTAACGGGACCTCCCACCCTGCCCTGGAGGCATTGGAACTACCTCGGTCAGGCTGGGATCTGCTTCCGTAAAAGGGGCCAAAGTCATTCCATTCTAAGGACCTCCTCCCCTCCAGACTCTGGGGAGGTCAGTCCCATGAGCAGGTGGACACCTCCATGCAGTCATCAAGACTCAAGAAACTGTGGTGGGACCCTCCCCCTTTCCCCCCCAAAAATATAGACCACGCTTTCATCTGCTAGTAGCATGAAAAAGAACCCACACCTACGCCCACCCTCCCCATTTCGTTTAAGTGCTTGGCTACTTTGGCAGCAAAAGGATTCCCTTTCCATACTCAAGAGAAAAGACTTGTTTCCCTCGAAGTCCATCCTTTCTGGGGAGCAGGTTGAAACGGGACTGGGTGGGGGGGGGGACAGAGCTCCGTGAGTGATAGAGAGATGGGAGCAAAGTAAGGTACATCCCGGGAAAGTGGACCCTTTCCTTCCAGGACAGTGGAGCATGCCTGCGCGTGTACTAATTAAGGCGGGGTGTCCCCCAGAGCGAGGGGTTGCACTCCGAGCCCCTGCACACCCAGGGACCGCTCCTGGGAATTCCCCGGACGCCCCTTCCCCGTGCAGGAAGTCACCCGTGGGGCAACCGCATTCGAGGCACCTGGGACGGCCCAGGCCCCAGTCTACTGCCCCACGTGAACCCACGGCGGCCCCGGCAACCCCTCACAGGCGACCCTGCGCGCGCGCGCACGTGACCCCGCCCCCTCCCCCGCCCGCCCCTCAGGCCCGCGGCCTCCTCACCTGGCGGGCCCGCTGCACAGCGTCAGCGAAGGCGTCCTTGCGAATTCCTGGGCCGCCCCCGCCGGGGGGCTGCGAAGAGGCCCCGGCAGACCCCCCGCCCGGGCCCCCGCCGCCCCGGTCTCCCGCGCCTGGCGGGCCCGGTGGAGGGCCTCCTCCGGCGCCCCCAGAACCCCCGCCCCCGCCGGCGGTCGGCGGCGGCCCGGGCGGGGGTCCTCCCGTGCTGTAGTCCGACATGGCGCGGCGGGGCCGGACCTGGCGCGGAGGCTGAAGCTAAGAAGGAGGAGGCGGCGGCGGCGGCGGCGGCTCAACGCGGGAACAAGGCCTCGCTCCACACGGCCGCGGAGCACTCTGGGAACCCAGCGGCAGGGAAGACGACGAGGGGAAAGAGGGACGCCCCCTCCCGCCGCCGTGACGGACAGCACAGCCGGGCCAGTGGAAAGCGGATGCCGCTCCTGGGCCACCAATCGCAGGCTTTGTAGACGAACGACCAATCGGAGTGCTGTGAGAGGCAATGGGCGGGAGACACCATGTGACTGACAGCTCTCAGAGGCAATGAGTTGCGGGCTGCCGGCGCTAGGTTGGCAAATCGAGGCGATCCGAGAAGGCGGGAGGCCCAATGAAGCGGGAGTTCCAGAGTTGCGGGGCGGCTTCAGAACCGATTGACCGCTCCGAAGAGTCAAGCAGACAGGAAGGAGGAGCCTAGCAAATGGCTCTTGGAATGCAAGCCAATGAATACACGTGGAAGGCGGTTCTTGTAAAGATTGGCAGTCAGTTTAATCCAATTCCTGACGAGTTGTGGGTGATGCACTTGGGTTTGGACTGGCTTTCCTTGTTAACCAGAATGCTTTTCTAGCCTTGACTACTAAGCCAATAACTGAGCGACGGGGGTAGATGTTAGGTGACTGACACCGCTCCTGACAAATGGCAATGAAGTAAAGGTGCTCAGTTATGAGTGGAAGCGCAGTTGCATTGGGGCGGAGCCGGCCACCAGACGGCGAGTAGGGGTTAGCGGGAGGGAAAGTGAGTGGCAGGTTACGTAGGAAGTGGCGACCGCTGCCGGAATTCGGGCCTGACGTCAGGGTTAGCGCCCCTGGAGCCTGGCTGTGTAGGCCAGGCACGTGGCCTGCTTGAGGCCTTGGAGACTTTTGGAGTTCAGGTGGCTTGAGAGCAGGAGAAAACCCAGGGATCCCTCGGTACACCCTTCTCCTTTCTCCACCCAGGGATCTAGAACCCCTTTTTCTCTTCCAGGACACATGGAACCAGCTCCTCTCCTGAACTAAAGGGTCTTGGGCCATTGGTTCCTGAGGGATCCCATGCACTATTCACACGCCCCACACCTGCTTCACATAAGATCCCAGGATCCAAGCAAGCTTCAAGCTCCAATCATCATCCAGGCTTTCCATTCAGGACCAAGGGGCCCAAGGTACCCAGTCACCCTCACAGACCTAGGGAGCACAGATATTTAGCTCCTTTCTTCAACCCAAGTATCCAGGTCCACAGCTTCCCTCCTGGACCCCGGTATCCCAGACATGTATAGCAGAAACCATCACTTTATTCCTGGTTTGACTTCATGTTCCCCATTTGTCCCTGGAGCCAGACGACTACGAGCCAAAATGGAGTCCATAACAATTTCAGGCGGCACCCTGGAGAGCATCTTCTGACCCAGACACAACCCCCCCTCCCCCCGCCCTGCTTTTCCTGAAAAAACAAACAAAAAAACAAAAAACGAGGAAACTTCTCCGGGGCCTGAGCCAGGAGGGCTCTTTGAGGCCAGGAGACACTAGATCCTCCTGTCCATATCTGCCCAGGGTGTGCTGCTTAGCTCACTGCCTATACACCAAGAGTCTTCTTCATGGCTTCATACACCACATAGCTGATGCCCCCTGCCGGCAACACCTTCAGTAAGGTGGGGGTCATACCTCGGTATAGCCCTGGCCAGCCCTGCTGGGCCAGGATCCGCTGGAAGACTCCGCACATGGTGGGGTTTGAACCCTCTACAGTGTCTGCAGGGATAAGAACAAGCCCAGTGCCTCTGAGATGAGCTGGTGGGGGGGAGGGGCTGGAATGTTGGGGGAGTGAAGCTGGGGAAAGGAGCTTGGGGGATCAGTTGGAAAGGCGTGTGGAAAACTTTTAGTGGAAATTGGTCAGTTTGGGGAGAATGAAGAGATCAATTTGGGCAGGAATTTTCAGGTTTCCTTTTTGGGAACATCTTAGAAAACATTCAAGCTTATTTGGAAGGGGATTTCTAAGATCTGCTAGAGAGTTTTGGGAAGTAGGCTAAGGAATAGTTTGGGGACATTTTCAAGGTGAAGGTGGTTGGGTAAGGACCACCTTCCTTAGGACCACCTAATAGTTTGGATGTTTGAGAATTAGTTTAGATGCTGTGGAGGAAGTGGTTATGAATTTTGGGACATCTAAGGGTTAGATTTGGTGAATTTAGGAACCATTTTGACTTTTGGAGCCAATTTTGACTTTTGAGGGCTGGGTCTGATTTGGAGAAGTTTGGAGGTAATTTTGGGGTTATATTTCTTGAGGTCAGTATGGGGGACTGGATCACATTTGTGGGGAGTTTGTGGAAATCATTTGTAAGATGGCTGTTCATTTTAGTAATTTATAGTGTTAATTTGAGGGCTGGGATCAGATTTGGAGGTAAGTGTATGTCTTGATGGGTTCAGGGGTCAGTGAAGGTGGCCAGGATCAGATGTGGAGAGCTTGGGAATATGAGGAAGTTCAGAGGGTTGATAGAGGGGTTGGGGGAGCATACACGGTGGCCACTAGGGCCAGACTGACCTTGAGCCTGCATCCTGGTACGCACCAAAGTTAGTGGGTAACTGGCCATCTGACCACAGGTCGTGGACAGTGTCACTGACGACAGACTGACCAGGCCACTAGGGTCTGCCATATCCCTGCCTGACTTCAGCCAGAAGCACCTGAGTATCTGCAAGAAAAAGGGGGACAGGAGAAAGCTTGCTAGGGGCTGGGTTCATCCCTGCCACCCACTCTGAGGGATTCACACCTCATAGACGGCCAGGTCGGTACAGGCATAAGGGATGATGCCAAGCATGTTGGGCAGGTAGCCACGGTAAAGGGCGCGGGTGCCCTCCTGCTCCAGAATCTGCCTGGCACAGTCCAGCAGCCCCTTGTATTGACCCGTCCGGCGCAGGGTTAGCCGTGTCTTTAGCACCTAGGGAGGGTGAGGAGTGAGGCAGCTTATTTGATTTAATCTTCTCAATGACCCTCAGCAGTGGCCATTGTCCCCCCATCTACGAATGAGGAAACTTCTCAGGAATATGCAAAGCTGGATGTCAAACCCAGAGCTCCCTGCCCCATCCCTTGGCCTGTGTGTGCTCTCAACACAGGGTTCAAAAGTTCAAGTGCTGACAGAAGCCAAGAAGAGAAGGGAAGTGTCTTGAGCCAAGTGAGGTCTGTGGCACCTTTCACTTAGCACTCGCCAAACATAGCACCATGGGAGCGCACACTGCAGGTGGCCAGATCTGCTAATTTTCCAAAAGAGTCAGAGATCGGAATTTTAATGAAATACCCCAATTCCAAAATATTGGCAATTCTATAATTATGCAAAAGGCAGAACACCAAGTGTGGTAGGCAAAACTGTAAGGTGGTTCCCAAGACTCCTGCCCCCTAGTATGCATGCTCTGTTATAATGGCCCCCCTACCTTGAATGTAAGCTAGACCTGGGAACATAATGTGATGTCACTCCAGCGATCAGGCTATGTGATAATGACAAAGGTGACTGGATTTTGTAATAGATGTAACAAAGATCCCTAAACAGTTGACTTTAAGAATCAGGAGAAGTTATCCTGGGTGGGCCTGACCTAACCAGGCAAGCCCTTTAAAAGAGGTCTATTGCCAGAGGCAGAAGTAGAAAGACTGGAAGCATCAGAGACACCCTCCAGTTGGTCTTAAACAAGCAAACTGTTGTAGAAAGGACCACATGGCAGGAACAGTGGCCACTGGGAGCTTGATGTCAGTCCTACACCCATAAGCAGCTGATCCTGCCAATAACCAGGAGGCTGGGGAGGGGAGCCTCAGATGGGTTTGTTGGTGGCCCAGCTGACACCTTGACTTCCACCTGATGAAACCCTGTGCAGATGACTTGATTAGTAAGTGCCCAGACATGACCCACAGAAACAATGAGATAAAAATCTGTCATTTTAAGCTAATTGAGTCTGTAGTAATTTGTTATGCAGCCAACGAAAACAAATACACTTTGGAAGAAACTTAAACAGATGAGAACAAGAATTATACAAAGAAAACTTTTGAAAGACCATTACAGAACATAAAAGAGACTTGAACAAATGAATATATTCCTGGATATGTAGATTCAACATAAAAATGGCAGCAATCTCTAACTTGTTTATGAATTGAACACCAGTTAAAAACAAAAACCAGTAGATGATGTTTGGAGATAAAGGAGAGAAGGATGGAGAATAATAAAACATAACACCAAGCCTCAAGGCAGAACTATGAGGACACTAAAATAATCAGTGCTTGCCTGGGATTCAGGGGGAAGGAGGTAGGGTGAATAGGTAGAGGAGGTTTTTAGGGCAGTAGGTCTATTCTGTTCTGTATGATGCTGTAATGGTGGGCATATACATCATTTGTCATTTGTCAAAACCCATAGAATGTATAACACAAAGAGTTAACCCTAATGTCAACTATAGATTTTAGTTAAAAATAGCATATCCATACAGGCTCATAGATCGTAACAAATGTCGCCCAAATGCAAGATGTGAATAATAGTGGAAACTTTGTATATGTGGGGAGAGGTATATGAGAACTCTCTGTACTTTCTGCTCAAATTTTCTGCCAACCTAAAACTGCTCTGCAAAATAAAGTCTATTCCCTAAAAACATTAAAAGGTAGTGGTGCA
The DNA here is from genome assembly GCA_004027475.1 of Anoura caudifer. Classification (NCBI taxonomy): domain Eukaryota; kingdom Metazoa; phylum Chordata; class Mammalia; order Chiroptera; family Phyllostomidae; genus Anoura; species Anoura caudifer. The sequence goes on from PVKU01007439.1 coordinate 23,211, forward strand.
TGAACAGACAGCAGAGCAACCAGAGGATAAAGGTCAGAAATAAACTCATATATATATATATATATATATATATATATATATATATATATATATAGGAATTCTGTAAATTACAAAGGTGGCATCTCTGATCACTGGAGAAAAAAAGATGGGACCCATTCATTAAATAGTGTTGGGGCGACCAGGTAGCCATCTGGAATAAAAGTCTGATACATATAGTACATGAAGGAGAAGAAGGGAAAGAGGTGGGGGAAGGTGGAGGAGGAAGCAGTAGCAGCTGGCAAGTCCTTTTCATCTTGTTTCCTCTTCTGTGGGGCAGGTATTCTCTTACCTCCATGGGGTTGATGAGTGTCTGGGAGGTGGCCACAGCCAGGGAGCCAGCAAGGAGACGTTCCTGAAAGGGTGGGGACCCATGCACTCCACAGAAGTAATCCTTACACTGGGACAGGAGAGAGGAGGAAGAGCAAATAAGTGACCGTCTTCCTGCCTGAAACCCCTCCAGAGGGAGAGCTCTGGGACTTGGAGGGTGAATGTGGTGTGTCTTGGATAATGCTCTGAGCTTTAGGGGTGGGGTATAGGAGAGGTGAGGACTTGAGGGTGGGACTGGGGAAAGCAGACCTTCCCCTACCTGCTCAAAGACGGAGAACTTGATGGCATACTCAGGGGCAATCTTGAGTATGTTGATACCATTGCCCCGCCACAGGGAACAGAAGCCCCCCTCTTGGACCATGCTCCGTAGCCCCCCCAGCAGATTCATGAAGTTCGTCTTGGAGGAGTAGACCTGGGGGTAGGGAGGCCCCTGGCTCTGTAAGAAGTCCTCCACCCTGTCTTTATTCCCATCCCATCTTGGAACCTGTCCCCTGCCACACAGCCCCTCTCATCACAATTCCTTCTCCAACTCTTTCCCTGGCTAGTCCTAGGATTCTCTAACCCCATGCAGACCCAAATCCAACACCAAGCACCATCTCATCCATCTTCCTCTCCTATTCAGTCCTACTTTGTCTTGAAAGCCATCCAAAGACCCCTACCCCCAATTCCCTGATCCCCAACCCCAATCCTGTCCCTGGTACCATTCTCACAACTTCTTCCCTGATTGAACTCCATGCCCCATCCACATCAGCTCCATTGTCACCCCCAATTCAACCCCCACTCCATCTTCATTCAGCCTCCTAACTCCAGCCCATGTCCCAACCCCCCCCACCTGCTTCCAGTTGCACCCCTCACCCACATCCTGAACTCCATCCCCTCCACTCTGCCGCCCCGCCCTGATGGTGTCAGTGCAGTGGCCCCCACTCACACGAACCTGCATGTACACCTTGGCACGGTCCAGAGGGGCCGTGCCAGTGCGAGACACTGCTCCAGCTATGGCTCCTGAGAGCAGAAACTTCCACAAGGCTCCCTCGTTATCCACTTCCAGGACATCCACGGGGACCATCAGCTGCTCTCCCGTGTCAAGCACCTGCAGGGCAGACCAAGCTCCTGCCCATGCTCGGCCAGGCTGGACCTGCCTCCCCACACACATTTCCAGAACCCACTCCTGGTGAAAGGCTCACCCCGGTCCTCACTGCTTCAAGATGAAATTCTAGGTCTGCTTGGAGGGAAGTGGACCATGCAGAGGGGGTGGGCAGTATGGCTTTCTCCCCCTGAAGTTCTGGCTAGAGATAGTGGGTGACCTGTAGCCCCCAAACTCACCTGCTGTGATGGGAGGTGCTCCAGGTTGTTTTTTCCCACATGCCCAAACACATACCCATACACATGTGTACAGCCTGGGTTCCAGTAGATGGGTGAGGGTTGGGGTGGGGGTGGGGGCGGGGGCAGGGGTGGGAGCTGGGGCGAAGCTTTGGTGAGTAAGGCCCTGACCCTCTTAAACATGGTTTGGCCCCTTGAGCAAGGCTTCTGGGCTTCCTCAGGTTTGGCTCCCATGACAGCTAGAGTCATTGAGGTTCAAGAGCCTGGCAAGAGGTTTGCCTGCCAGCAAACCATGTGGGAAGGGTGCCTTGTGAATTTGGGCCCCAGGGGATAATGAGGTCACAGAGGCCTTTGTGACCTGACTGGATATGGTGGGCAGCGTGAGGGGCTCCCCCCCAAAAGGTTCACATTCTAATCTGTCCAAACCTGTGAACGTGTTATGTTGCATAAGTAACAGGGGATAGTGTGTGCAGATGGAATTTAGGTTACTAACAAGCTGATGGGGAGATAGACAGATTATTCCCTGGATTAACCAAAGGGCCCAAAATAATCTCATTTCCTTAAACAGGGAAGAGGGAACTGGTTGGTGTTCAAGTGATCGGATGTGAGAAAAACTTCAAGGCCATTGCTGGCTTTGAGGATGGAGGAGGGAGCCACCAGCCATGAAATGCAGGCAGCCTCTAGAAGCTGGAAAATGCCAGGAACCAGATTCTCCCCTGGAGCCTCCAGAAGGAGCCAGCCCTGCTGACTGTTTGGTTTTAGCCCAGAGAGGTCCATATCGGGCTTCTGCCCTCCAGAATAATACATTTGTGTTGTTTTAAGCCACCGAGTTTGGGGTCATTTGTTTCAACAGCAGCCATAGGAAGCTGATGTACTGTGTTTTATTGTCATGGCAACAGGAGATGAAAGTGAGAGAATGGGACAGCGCTGGAGCTTAGAGGGGGGGAGACACAGTTCATCCCCAAAGAAGGCAGGAATAGGCTTGAAGTCAGAAAGGTCTGGGCATGATCTCATCTCACACACTCCTTGCTGTGCGACTTTGGAGCGCCTGCCTCACTGCTCTGAGCTTCAGTTCCCCACCTGGAAATCGAAAGTCATGATAAACTCCGCCAGATAGTGTTGTCAACAGGATCCAACAAGAGTCTTCATTGAGGGTACCTCCATCCTCCAAGTTCTTTGGGCCAAAAATTTGATGTCACCGATTCTTCCCTTTCTCTCACACTCACACTGTCATCAAATCCTGTCAGCTTAAACCTTCAAAATATATCTAGAATCTGGCTGCTTCTCACCATGTTCAGGGCCACCGCCCTGGTTCAGCCCCATCACTGCTCACCTGGGGCAGTGCAGTCATCTCCACCATAGTCACCCCTCCCCCAGCCCCCTTCCTAGACTTGCCTCCACAGTCTGTTCTTCCTGCACCAGCAACCAGAGGGCACCAGTGACCACCCAAGTCAGGTTCTGTCCCCTCTCTGCCCACAGCCCTCCTTGGCTCCCACTTCCCTTGGGGTAAAAGCCCAAGTCCTCCCTAGAGCCCACAAGGCCCTGCATGACCTGCCCACCTTTCCTCCCTCTCTCCTCCTCTCACTCTGCTCCAGCCTCCCTGTTCTCCAACACGCCAGGCAAAGTCCTACCCCAGGACCTTGCACTGGCTGTTTCTTCTGCTGGGGATGCTGTTTCCCTAGACAACCCCATGGCTCCCTCCCTCACCATCTTTAAATCTGCATTCAAATGTCACCTCCTTAAGGTCTTCTCTGACCACCCTATTTAACATGTGAAGTCTACCCTGCAGTATTTCTTATCCCCCTTCTCACCATTTTCCTCCATAGAACCCTTGTTTTCTGCACTGCTATGTATTCACTCATTTATGCCACTTATTGTTCTTTTCTCCCCACTAGAATTATTGCCTGCATGCCACTGGAATGTAGGATCAATGAGAACAGAAATTTTTGTCTCTTTCTTTTACTTCTGTATCCCAGGTCCAGAACTCAGTCTGGCCTAAAGTAAATGAATGAGATGATACATTAAAGGGCTTAGCCAGAGCCAGAGCCAGGGTATTTAGTGCTTGCTCAACAAATAGAAATTGTTTTCCTTTGAAAGATGTCAGGGGAAACACCTTTTATTTTGCACGTGGGGAAACTGAGGTTTAGAAAGAGAGTGGAAGCCTGTCTGGCGTCACACTGCATGTCAGTTGCAGAGCCTCCTAAAGGCCAGCCATACTGTCATAGGATTTAAGAGCACAGACAAGATCCCTGGCTGGTGTGGCTCAGTGGACTGAGTGCCAGCCTGTGAACTGAAAGGTTGGGGGTTCAATTCCCAGTCAGGGCACATGCCTGGGTTGCAGGCCAGGTCCTGAGTAGGGGGCATGTGAGAGGCAACCGATCAATGCATCTCTTGCACATTGATGTTTCTCTCATTCCCTTTCCTTCTCTCTAAAGGTAAATAAATAAATATATATATAAATAAAGAAGAATGCAGACAAGAAAGTGGAAGTTAACTGCTCCAATTAAATAAACTTAAAGTGGTAGTACTCGATGCCAGCATGGCGGCTCTAAAATTGGTAATGCTAATTCCTTGTTGGTCGCTGTGTATATGACACAACCATTTTTCTGGTGGCATGACCTTGAGGTAGCAGTATGCTTTGACCCACTCCTGGGAATTGATGCTAAGGACATAATTCAAAGAAAGTAAAAATACAAAATAGTTAGCAAGGCTTGATCCCTTATTTGAGTGTGTGCAAAAATCACATGTACGGATGTGCAAGTACATCAGTGAGCTACTGCTACGTAACAAATTGTCCCCCCCCACACCACAGCAGCCTAACATGCAAACAAGGTGGAAGCTAGTGTCTCTTATCATCTAATCTTGGAGTGATATACCATCACTTCTGCTGTATTATTCTCTGGGCCATGCAGACTCACCTTGGTACAACGAGAGAGGGGATTACACAAGAATGTTAACAGAGGCAGAGATCATTGGAAAACATCTTGGAGGGTGACTCTCAAGGTCCACACAGGAAAAAGTTTGGCCATGTAAAGACAGGCAGAGTGTCTGCAAGGATTGCTGGCAAGCACCAGGAGCTGGGAGAGGCAATGAAGGGTCCTCTCCTAGAGTCTTCAGAGGAAGCATGAGCATGTCAGGACCTTGGTTTTGGACTTCTACCCTCTAGAACTCTGAGAGAATAAATTTTTGTTGTTTTTATTCATGATAGCCAATAGGTGGGAACAAACCAAGTGTACACTGATGGATGAATGGATAAACAAAATGTGGACCACCCAGACAATGAAATATCACTTGTGAAGCATTCTGTATTTTTTAAAAAAAATGATTAAAATGGTAAATTTTTGTTATGTGTATTTTACACAATAAAAATATACCAAGCTAAGATTTGTTGTTTTCGACCCCATTTGCAGCAACTTGTGACGACAGCCCCGGGAAATGAATACACTTGTGTAATCAGAAATGACATGGGAAACATTAGAAGGGCTCCTGAATCCGGACTTTCCCTCGCTCCACTCTGCAGGTGTGGAAGCTGAGGCTCCAAGAGGGAGTCATTTCTCGGTCTCCTCCAACTGTGAGTGATGGAAAATGGTCCACGTCCCTTCCCTGGGGATGTTTAGAGAATGTCCCACATCCACCCACCCCTTTCAGTAAAAACCACAATGAGAAGAGCTTAGAAAAATGTATTCCTTTTGTTCTTTTTCTTTGAAATAACACACAGGCATGGAGATGGGGAGAGGTTGAAGCCTTGAGGAGGTCCTCTACCCCCCACAAACATCCCAGTTCCTCTTCTGTCCTTTAACGAGGTTCTCCAAGGACTTGCGAGGAGTGGAGGGAGGGGCCTCTCCGTTATCCTAAGCTCAGAATTCAACTCTAAAGTGCAGAATGTATAGGGGGTGTTGGGGCTTGGGTTAGTCATAAGGGTGGGGGAGGGTGGTGACGGAATGTCTGCTCCTCTCCTTAGAAAAATAGACCTGGAACGAGTTCTGGGGATTCAGTTTGTTTTACATAACTGGACACTTGGGTTTGGGGAAGGGCGGTCTGTGTAGACTTGCTCCTGGCTTCCATCTCTGGAGCCTGAGGAGAGGCTGCTAGTGATGGGGCTAGGGGGAGGTCCCCTTAATGTGCCCCCACCTCAGATTGCCTCATTGCCAGCCCCCAAGAAAGAGCAGCTGGATCTTCCAGAGGGACCCAGGCTCTGGGGGTTATCAGCTTATAAGGTGGGGAATGGAATACTCTACAGAAGGTTGAGGAAGGTTTGGAGGGAGCAGTGTCCCCACAGAGCCGAGGTATGGCCATACTGGGGGGTGTCGGGGGGATCCAGTGTCAGTGCAAGGCATGAGAGGGGAAGCTGGCTGGATCAGGAGCCAGGAGGCAGGGACCTGGGGGTCCCACCGGCTCCCAGGTCTGGGTTGTGGTGGGGAGGTGTCTGAGACAGGGGACCTGTGCAGTCCAGAATGCTGTGATCATCCTACTGGGATCTAAACGTGGGACCTGAACATTTGGGAATGTGTCTGGGAGGATTCAGGTCAAAATCCAGAGGCTCAGGGGCTGGGATCCAGTGCCTGGAGGTGTTGGGGTGTTTCCTGTGAGTGAGGTTTTGGAGTCCTGCTGCGGTTGCGGGGACGCACTTGCTCTGCCATTGGGCTCTCACAGGTGTGGTTTTCAGAGCCAGTATTGAGTGTCTCAGGCTTTGGGGATCTGGAATTCAGTGGGTTTGGGGTTGAGGGTATGGTGGCTGAAAGGTAGGGATCTGGCAGTTGAAGCAGAGAGATCTAGGGGATCAGGGATCCAGTGGTACGGGTCCCAGAATCTGGGCATTGCACTGTCAGGAGCTGGTGGCTGAAGTTTCCACAATCCAGTGGCCAAGCTTGGAAATCCAGGGCTTGAAACATGGAGGTCTGGAATCTGCTAGTGGGGTTGGGGACCTGGGTTCTGCTGTACAAGGACTCCAGGATGTGGTGCCCAAGGGAGCTTGGGTCTGGTGCTTAGCTATGGGGATGTGTTCCTGTGGTTGGGGTTTCAGAATTCATTAGCTGAGTAGTGGGGGATCCAACAGCTAAGACTTGGAGGTCCAGGACCCTGTGTGTGTGTGTGTGTGTGTGTGTGTGTGTGTGTTGGGGCGGGATGCAGGGAAACATGGGGTCCAGTATTGGGAATGTGGGATGCAGGACCCAGTGGATGAAGTATGGGGATCCTGTGGTTTGAGTGGGGGGCACCTGGGATCCACTGGCTGGTCCATCAGTCTCCAGTGGCTAAGGTGTACGGGACATCATGATTGAGGAGGGATGTTAGTGAGGGAAGCTCTGGGTCCCTCACCTGGACGTGACCCCCAGGGCCTGCTTCATGTTTTCGTAGACCACATAGGAGATGCTCACAGCTGGGATAACCTTCATAAAGTTGGGGGCGATGCCCCGGTAGAGGCCTGGTATGCCCTCCTGGGACAGGATGTGACGGAGCAGACCCAGCATGGAGAACTGAGGGGCACCCTCGATGGAGGCTGGGAGGGAATGAGGGGCCAGGTCAGGCCAAAGGTCCCCCTCTCCCTTCCCCCTCCCACCCCCGCAGGGCTGGGCCAGGTGGCTGTTGCAGCAGGAGGGAAGAGGGTTAGACTAACAGCAGGACCTACCACTCAAGAGTCAGGACTTCTACTGGCCTTGGAATGGACTGTTCACCTTTTCACTTCAATCTGGAGGGCCCAAGTTTGGGGACTATTCAAAACAGAGCAGGTATGAGTGTGTGTAGTGGGAGAAGGCACAGAAGTGACCTCTTCCTGGAACTGTATCCCCACCCTCTTCTCCCAGCTAACTCTTACTCATCCCTGCAACCAGCTCTTCAAGGAAGCCATCCTGGGCACCGCAGTCTAAGTCAGGCTCCTCTTCCCCTTTATTCAACCCTAAATCCTTACTCAAGTGTGGAATGACTTACTTAGTTAGCATCTCTCTTCCTCTCCAGCCTGTGAGCTCTTTGAAGGTAGGGAACCACATCTGTCTTATATACTTATAATCCCCCAGTGAAAATCATAGAACACAACACTAAAATTCCCTAGGAAATTCTCAAAGTAGATTCGGGTATAATAGGGCAGAGGCAGGGAAAGAACCCCTGAAAGAAAAATACAGAGAAACACAATGAAATGATAACCAGCCTGGCACTGGCCCTCCTTAACCTGGTTCCTCACCTTCCACTCACTAACCCAGCCTCGCAAGTTAGATCTCAAGTTACCAGCCCCAACATGTTAGCTGAAGTCTACCAAGTAGCCTCCCAGCTACGATTGCTAGGGCCCTTCCAGCGCTCATTTCATCTCTTCTCCTAGTTAGGGCAAAGGGCTCCCATTCTAACGCCACAAATGGGTACACTGAGTCACAGAGAGAGGGTGGGACTTGGTCAAGGCCATCCAGATCCAGGAAGATTCCAGCCTGGGATTCCACCTACCCAGGAGGAGCTGGGGAGGGGAGGTGGAACCCAAACTGTGAGACCTTCCCTGCCCCATCCTCCCGCCCAGGCCTCACCTTGGGCCTGCATACGGGTCCGGACCAGGGCCAGGGGGTAACTGGCTATCTGGCCACAGGTGCTGGAGATGGTGCCACAGGCCAGGAGCACGAGGATGCCCGGGTCAGCTGATTCATGGCTATACTGCTGAAGCCACCGGTTCTTCAGGGTCTGGCAGGGGCGAAGAGGGGAACAGGGTGGGCTGGAGGTGGGTGACACCAGGAGCCTGCCTTCAGATACCTTGCTGGCCAGCTTCAGTATCCCATGACAGCTGGCACGAGCTCAGCACAGGTGCCTCAAGGGGCAACACTGGCACTTCACATTTCACCTGCGCCCTCTCACTCAGCCCCCACCTCTACCCTTTATGGTATTTGAAATGATGGCCCCCACTGTCCACACCCTAGTCCCTGGAACATGTGAATAGGGAAAGTTATGTGGCAAAAGGGACTTTGTGGATGGGATTAAGTCAAGGACCTTGAGATGGAAGATGATCCTAGAGCATCCAGCTTGCTTCAATGTCATCACAAGGGTCCTTATAAGAGGCAGAGAAGATGTTATGATGGAAGGAGATGGGTGGGGTGGGGGGCAGTCGAAGTTACTATGCTGCTGACTTTAAAGACGGAGGAAGGGCTCACGGGCCAAGGAGTGCAGGTGGTTGCTAGAAACTGGATAAGGTAAGGAACAGACTCTCCCCTGGAGGCTTCAGAAGGACCACAGCCCTCCTGACAGCTTGATTTTAACCCAGTGAGACCCATTTCGGACTTCAGCGCTGTGATGGATTAGTGACGTCTAGCCTGGTATGGAATGGGCAAGCGAGAAGCGAGTGTTTTACCATTCCTGCCTTCACATTTGCAATTAGCCTTCTCTTGCATCTGGAGCAGTATTTGCTGAATAGGTGTTTAATGAATTTTTAAGAGATGTTCTGTTGAAAAGAGGTTCTGATGACTAGGTAAGTGTGGCCAACACTGGGTTAAACAAAATGTTGTTACTTTTTAGTGGGACTTCTCAGAGCCTTTACAGGACTAACAGATTTTGAAATTTCAAGAGGGCCCAGGGTTTCTCAAACTACTTAGAACTTCATCCAAAGTCCCCTTTTTTTAGTGAAGAATGGATGAAACAAGGTTGCATCTTACTTCTGCTCATGACTCTCAGTGGCTTCTTACTGCACTGGGGATAAACCCAAACTCTTTCTCAGTGGGTCCTGCTGCCTCTTCCGTTGTTCCCAGCTGCTCACGACTTCCACTCTGCCAGAAGGACCAGTTCATTCCTGCTTCTGGGCCTTGGCATTCACTGTGCCCCCTGCCTTGTTCACATATATGTCCCTTCCGTGTATGTTCAACTCATCGATGCTTCAAGGTCACCTCTCAGAGACGTTCCTAGACCTGCCCTCTCATCCACTGTTACTTTTGATTACATATCCTGTTTAATTATCTTCTGAGAGTGTATCAGGATCCCAAAGCACTTATTTGCTGGTTGCCTGGCTCCCTAGTTCATTGAAGTGGTCTCCAGGAGGGCAAAGGTGTCTTGCTCTCACTTCATGCAGCAGCCAGCCCAGTGCCCAGCACATATGGGTGCTTAAGCAAATGAACGAATGAATGAGTAATGGCTGTGTCTTATTTGGCTGTGTAGATGCTGGCAGGGCAGATATAGAGGAACTTAGATCAGGAAGGACCAGCTACATAATTTGCGGGGGCCCGGCACAAAATAAAAATATGTGAGGTTCCTCCTTCAACAATTATCAGGAATTTCAAGATGGCAACAGCAGTGTTCCAAGTGAGGAACACTTGGTCAGAGCCCTTGGTTGTCTGTCCATGAAGCTGACCCTGCCCTGGATACAGAGATTTTGGGGGATGCCTGGGGACATCTGGGACTGTGCTATGTGGGGAAAACCTGGTGATCCCATCAGAAGATAAAAGCAATGGACGAGGCCCCTGAAAGAGAAATAGCAAAACTCCCTGTTTTTGCATTTTCTGATGAAAGCCCCAAGAGGCCGGTCACAGGGTGTAGATTTTACGGTGACACAGATGCAAAAAGAGGTGGGCCCTGAAGACAATGGCCCAGAGAAAGAGGCCAGGTGTAATACAAGCTTTGGAGCAAAATGGGCATCCCTAAAACTCACCTTTGCCTGCTCTCATGATTCTGTGAGCTGAAAGAGGCCCCCACTATCATGTATCCTGAGACCCTGGAAGGCCAAACTGCAGTGGTAGGTAAGGAGTGAGGATGCCTACTGCCTGAAAGGGTCCCCAGGTTCCCCAGGTCTGTGTTGCTTCCCCACCCCAGGATTGGCTCCCTTACTCTGGAAGTCAACTGAGTCAGCCCCATAGGAAGAGGGTGGCCCACGGGCAGATCCCAGAGGGAAGAAGAAAGGAGGGGCAGGCTGCCACAGACCTCGTAGACGGCCAGGTCGATGCCCGCGTAGGGAATGATGCCCAGCACGTTGGGCAGGTAGCCGCGGTAGAAGGCACGGGGCCCTTCTCGCTCCATGATCTGCCATGCGCAGTCCAACAACCCCTTGTACTGGCCCGTCCGGCGAAGGGTCAACCGCGTTTTTAGTACCTGGGAAGAACCCGATTATCTGGGGAAAGCTGCTTCCAGAATCACTACATCCTGGAATGAAGACACCTAGAAATAGCTATTCCTGGAAGGAGATACCCTGTGAATAAGTGAATTTAAAAGACCCACTTTCTCTAGAATCTTTTGCTATCACCAATCTCCATACCTAGAAATGGTCACACCTCTCAGAGTTGCATGTGGCAGCCACTGCTAACAGTCTTCTAATATCTTGACCCCTTCTCCCTTAATAATAGAAACCCTTGTTTTCAGGAAATTATGGCCTACAGCTTTTAGAAATAAAGACTACATTTCTCAGCTTTCCTAGGTGTGGGGACATGTGATTAAGTCTAGCCAATGAAACAGAAGCAGAAAGAAAAGAGTTACGCATGACTCTTTCAAAAAAGTATCCTTAAAGGCAGGGATATGTTTCTCCTCTGTCTATTCTTCCTTCTTGGCTGGAATATAGATGTGACGACCAGAGCACAAGATGTCATTTGTGCCCATAAGGTGGATGCTACATGCTGAGGTGCTGGAACAAGATGGGGGCAAGGAATCCGGATGTCTAGCACTTGGAAACCACATACTAGCACTAATCTGCTCACCCCAGACTTCACTAACGTGATTTGAGTTTTCCATCACTCAAAATCTGACCTGAAGCACTATACAACCTGAAACCTGAAATGATTTCTCTGAAAACAGTTTTACCTAGAAATGAATCCCCTAGAAACAAGCATCCTAGAAATCAACATCCTTAGAAGAGGTATATCCATAAATGGCTGCCCCCTACAATGTGGCTGTCTAAACAGTTATAACCAACACCACCATCCTCAGAAGTAACATCCCAACCTGTGGTGCCCAGAAAGGCTACATATGAAGCATTGCTGTAATGAGCTGCAGTCTGAATCAAGGAGAGGCAAAGTTATAATCCCAGGGCTTATCACACCATGAAGTGAAATGGGGCCTCCATCAGGGTCCCTCCTTCTCACCTCCATGGGGTAAATGATGGTTTGGGCTGTGGCGCCAGCCAAGGATCCAGCTACAAAGCGCTCCTGCACATGTAGTGTCTCCTGCTGCCCCCGAATGGCCCACTTGATCTGAGGGTAGGAGACACAGCGGTGGGCAGGACCTCAGGGGTTGAGCTTTCCATGCACCTGGACCTCCCCTCTAATGTCCTCCTGCTGTGGCGATCATGCAGGAGAACAGAGGTCCACCCCTGGGGACCTGCAGACATTCCCCACACTCAAGCCAATCCTGCACATTCTAGCTCATGCCTCCCCCAAACTGCCCCCACCTGCTCATAGGCCATGAACTTGATAGCTGACTCAGGTGCAATCTTGAGTATGTTGATCCCATTGCCACGCCACAGGGAACGCATGCCCCCCTCTTGGATCATGTTCCGTAGGCCCCCCAGGATATTCAGCCGGTTGGTCTTGGAGGCATGGACCTGGGCAGGAAGACAAGGTGACTTTGGGGTCCTCTCCAGGGGCCCAGGCCTGGAAGACAGGGTGGCTCTCTCTAGCACCCTCACCTGCATGAAGACCTTGAGGCGGTCCAGAGGGGCTGTGCCTGTCCTCGACACAGCACCTGCCACTGCCCCAGCCACCAGCTGTTTCCACCACATGCCAGTCAGCTTCTCCTGCTCTGAGAACTCGTCAGGGACAGTCAGGCACTCGCCAATGTCCAGGACCTGAGGGTGCAGGGGTGGAGAGATGTAACTCAGCTCTAAACAAAGGTATCTCCAAGAATCCCTGAATACCCAGGCAGTCTATCAATGAATCCTGCTTGGAGAGCCCAGGAGATCCCTACCAGATCCCACCAAAACATCCAAGTCAGTCACCTTCCATGTAAGATCTTAATATCCCTCCTTGGGGACCTCGACCAAATTCTGCTGAAGGATTTGCCACTTAAAGATCCCTCCAGAGCCAACCAGATCCCTCTGAAGGTTCCCACTCAAGGGTCTCCCATATAAGGATCTCAGAAGATCCTCCCAGGGCCACACAAGATCCTACAGGGGGCCTCCCACGTAAGGAGCCCAGCAGATCCCTCCCAGGGCCTCACCAACCCCCACAGGGATTTCCTTCACAGGGATCACTCCTCCTCTACAGTCCTCCTGTAAACTCCCCAACTGAGCCCCTCCATGAATCTCCTCATGAATCTCTGGCTCTCCCTTCATATTCCAATAATGGATCTCCCCCACATGCTGTCACTTTCTACCAGAAGCATTGCTCAGGAAATCCCACCCAGGAAATGGCGATAGAGAGCACCCCTCCCAAATTCCAATGGATCCCACTGGACTCTCCAAAGACAGTGGCTTCTTGTCTTTCAGCAAGAGAATCCTTAACTGAGGCATTTAGAAAGGAGAAGGGGAGCTGTGTGGGTTGAAGGTGGGTGGCCAGGTACCCCACCAGTGAGCTCTTTCTTCCCCAAGTGACCTGCCCTGCTGCAGCCTGCCTGCTCAGAGGCCCTACAGCAAGTTTGAAGGTTCCCATCAGATTGCAGAAACCTCCCCAAATGAGTCCTCGGTCCCTCAAGTTCCAAATGGAGAAAAATGGGGAGCAGAGCCTCATCCCTCAGCTGCTCCCAGTGGGTCCTCCTTCTAGAGCATTCTGACCCAGCTTCTCCTTGCCCTGGGAAGACTGAAGCTAGGCCCCCAGGGAGGAGGAAGAGGGCCCAGTTACTAGGCTGGGAAAGCCACCTCCACCTCACCGTGGAATGCTTCCAGAAATAGAGCACGTCTTCCACATTCTCCAGTGAATGTAACAGGAAGTGATCACGCCATTCCTGCCAGTCGATGGTCATAGTGCCGTCACGATCCATGCTGGGGGGTGGGACAGAATCAGTACCTGAGGCTGGGGGTGGGTTGGAGTGAGATTTTGGTTGGATTTAGGGGTAGACCAAGCTTGTCTGCACTGAGAGTTTGCCACTTCACAGTGGGGCAGACTGAGGCTCAGGGAAGTGAAGCAATTGGTCCAAGATGGACCTGACTCCAAAGCTCAACTTCTCAGCTCCGCCTGCCTGCCTTGGTACTGGGTCTGGGGACCAGAGTTATGCGGGATTCTGGACCCCAGCTACTCACCTGTGTAGAATTTTTTCTGCCTGCTCCAGGGAGATAGAAATGCCCAGAGCTCGGAAACTCTGCTGGATCTCAGAGACATCGATGTGACCTAGGAACCAAGGTGGGGAAGGGTGTGTGTGTGAGGGGGAGGCCCTGGGACCTAGGAGCAGGACAGTTTGAAATGTGAGTGCTCTAGCAAGACCAGGGGGTCTAGAAACCCAGGGTGAGGTTTGTGGCAGGGTTGGGGAATCCCTGACCCAGTGGAATCTGTGAAGCAGGACTGGGCATTGTTCAGGGGTCCTGTGTCCCATGAATGAATGCGGGGGTAATTTCGAGACTCCCTGCAATATCACAGGGGATCAAGAAGCGATATTGGAGACTTAGAATATGCTATGATGAGGGGGGTCTCTGTGCCGTAGGAAATCCAGGAGCAACAGGGGTATCTTGTCCTTTTGAAAAATCTAAGGGTAAATAACAGGGGTTTCACTCCAGGAAGAAAATGAGGTGGGATGGGTTGGCTGGGCCGTGAACTACCTAGCTGGAAGTGAGGAGGGTTCCCAAAATAGCCTGTGAGTCATCAGGGAGAAGCAGCCTTACCCCTCCTCCTGGCATCACCAGTTCTAACCCCATTGGCATCCCCAGAGCCCCAACAGCCCCATCTCTGGGTCTTACCATCCTGATTCTGGTCCAGACTGTGGAACAGAAGCAGCAGGCGCTGTTCCCGCTCCTGCAGGTATTGGGTAAACTCTTCCAGGTCCAGCCCACCATCTGGGTCAGCACCAGACTCTGGGGAGAGGCCCTGGCAGGGGGAAAGGACAGAGGGAGCTCCGGAAGGCTGCTCCCCTATGTGGGGTGGGCACAACAAGCTTATACCCCAGGAACCCAGTGACTAGAGGACAGCAACAGGGTAAATCACCCCTTTCCTCCATCAGCCTATTTCTCAGTATGACATCCAAGGCCACTGCAGGGCCGTGAGATGGGTATCAGTTGTCCAGTTTTCCTGGTCCGTAAACCAAGGCTCTCCAAGGTCAAGTAATTCATTCAAGGTTACAGAGCTGGGAAGTGGGAGGTAGCCTTGGGCTCTTGTCTCTGAAAGCCTGTCCTCCCAGCTGTCTCTTACAAAAACCTGTCCCTGTGGCAGTTTCAGGAACTCCCCATAGAGACAGCTCTGGGCAATGTGGGGCAATGACAGATCCAAGCTGAGCAGCTGTAGGGTCTTCACTTTCCCACCTGGAAAGTGGGAGGTTGGACTGGAGGTGTCAGGATGCTATGGAGCCATTCCAGTGGCACCTAGGGCTCCAGGTGTGGGGAAACACCTGTATGGGCCCAGGGTTGAGTTCATGCTTTGATAGGTGCATCCCCAGCTGAGGGTGGCCTCAGATTGGTCTGGGTCCTTGGCGGTGGCAGCCTGGGGCATTGAGCCAGGCCTGGGAAAGGGCAGGAATGTAAACATAGAGGCTGAGGCAGCTGGCTGGGAGGGCTGTTGGTGCCCAGAGGAGGGTGGGGGGAGAGTGTGTATCCTGGAGGTGGAAGAAGCTATGTCTTGCTTGGACTGTGCAGAGTTCCCAGGAGGAGTCTCCGGGCAGTGGGCAGGAAAGTGGGTCAAACCCTATTCTCAGGCAGACATTCCCTACCTCCCTGGGGTTGAGGGTGGGGACCTCAACCAAACATCATGCCCGGGGCCTCTGTAGCCCTGTTTTGAGTGAACTTGTTAGGCCCAGGTACAGGTAGGCAAGGGGAAAGGGACAGAGACACCCAGGCTGGGCACAGGTGCTGGAGTCGGGCCACAGACATTGCCAGGCGGATCCAGTCGCTCCATTCAGGGGCTCGGATTACCCGGCGCCGCTAGGGCGCCACCGCTGCTCACCAGGCCGGGGTCCCTGTAGGGGGTACCTGTTGTGCGCCGCGGCCCGGGTCGCCTCCGCTCAGCCTGGCCAGTCCCTGGCGCAACTCGTCCACGTCCACGCGGCCGTCCTTGTTACTGTCCAGCTCCTCGAAGAGGCGACCCCAGCGCTGCCGCCGCTCCGCGTCGCCCGGACCCCCCCGCATGGCGCCCTCCGGGGGGGAGGGGAGGCCCGGCAGCAGCGGCCTCAGCCGGGGCTTCGCTGCTCCCCCTCCCCCCCGCGGGGCCCCACAGGGCCAGCTCCGCTGCCACCGCTACTGCAGCCTCCGCGCAGCCAGCCGGGCTCTGGCACTTGCTGGAGGTGGTGACTGCTAGCCGTTGCCGCCCGCGTCAGAACTTGCCGCACCTCCCCCGACCCTCTTGGGGGAAGGGGGTTGGGGGCGGAGCTGGGGGTGTGGTGAGGGACGTCAAGGTGCTCGGGTATTGCACAGCCTAGGGAACATCGGGGTTCATTCTGGGAGAGGGGCTGGCTAGAGAGATCAATGGTCTCAGTTCTGTTTTCAGTGTTCCGCCTCTGTGTGCCTCAGTTTACCCTCTGCCCAAGGGGGCAAAGTAGGGAGATGTCAAGGATTGGCTTTCGTAATCTCTTTCCACTGATCTGCCTTCCCTACTAATCCTCTTCAGAAACTAAAGTTATCGTTTTTCCCAGACATACTCAAGAACCAGTCCAATGCAACCTAGCCCTGCATTTGCCCGCTCGCCCTTTTCACATTCGCCCCTCAGCCGCAGAAACGCAAGAGCTGGACGTGACAGTGTCTCTCAGTCCCTAAATCCCGCCTGCGCGCCTTCTTTCTTGGTACCAGTTAGACTGGGAAACAAAAGATCAACGTGCGGCGCGGCTGCAAGATGGGTTTTCTATTGGCCAGAACCACCTTGAGCTTGTGCCCGCCGGTCCCGCCTTGCTTACCCACCACCGGCAGCCTTGGGCTCCGCCTCCCCGGGCTCCCCTGGCAGTCTTAAAGGGGCCGCGGCCTCATCCAGAAGCCCCGCTGACTGCTCTCTCCAGACCGTCCTGGAGGGTCTCAGTGTCCCAGGCGCGGCTCAGGACCCACACAGGGTAGCTGAGCTCAGAAGGCTGGGCCCCAGCTTGTTGCGCTCACTGCATCTACCGACTATCCTTCCCATTAGTTTCGGGAGCAGTTTCCCGAGTCATCATTAGGGGGAGGGGCGCCCAGATCACGAGACAGCGAATAATAACAACAGCTAACATAGATTCAGCGCATTACACATGCCAGACCTTTTACTCATCTCTCGTGTCGTCATCGCCAAAACCCTATAAGGTAGGTGGGACTGGCTTTACCATTTCTCGGATGAGGAAACAGGAGGTAATGGCGCTCTCCCCAGTCCACGTACCCAGTAAGGGCAAAGCAGGAATTTATGCCGACCCATCCCTTTATATCCTAAAAGGGATTAATTTCCCCTTAGGCATCACTATTCACCCTACAGTTCCCAGGAGGAGGTCGTCTTATTAACGCCGTCCTCTATTCAAAGGTACAGCCGTGAGGACACTCTTGGTTCCCACTCAGGTTCTGCCCACATAGGTGTGCTCAAACAGGTGCGTCCCAGACCAACAAGCCACTTATGAGAAGGTCCTCCATCATGGGGATACCGACATTTTCCCGTGAACATGCCCCCAACAGGTTTTCTCAGATATATCTCTGACAGGTGGGCCTGAATACACATGAGCCTCTGTCCTGCCCACCCCCACCCCCCACGTGCTTACATGTGAATTTGCTTCATAAAGATGCTCTCAGGTCTTTCTCTCATTTGGGCTCAATTCTATGCAGATATTCCTCATACAAGACTATTTCCTTCACCGCACAGGTCTGCTTCTCAAAAGAAATCCACCCAGGAATGTGTTATAGGCATCGCTCCACCCCACAGGTGTTTTCCAGTTAAGTATACACCCATCTATGTCTGTTTCCATAGAACTGGTTCCCATACAGGTGTACTTCAATGCAGGTGTGTTTCATACAGGTATTACCAATACAGTTCCACAAAGAAATTTGCTATACAGTGTTGTTCATTTCACAGATAAGCCACGCAGATACGTTTTCAAGACCATATACCAGAGCGCCTCCGTGAGGTGTTTGCTATAATGCAGCTGTCTACACAGCTGTTTTCCACACAGGTATGCTACTATTCAGCTATACTCCAAATAGATGTGAGTCAACGCAGATGTCTCCCACAGGTGTGCTTCTTACGTGTCCCTGCAGATGTCTCCTCTACAGGTTTGCTCCCACGCAGGTGTGTACCACGCAGGCTTTTTTCATTAGGGACTCCCCATCTGGATCTGCCCCAGACCGGAGTGCCTCCTACCTCGGTGTCTCCGGGCCTCCTGTGTCTCCACACCTGTGAGGGACTACAGATGTGCCCGAAATACAGGTGCGAGTTTCCTCTTCACCTGCGCGCTTCCGCCCCTTTTTACTTCTCCCCATTATAGGGTTGGGTTCCCGTTACAGGTGCGCTTGAGGTACAGCCCCACCTCCCTCCTTGCTCCGCCCTCTCATCTCATAGTTCAGGTGCACAAGCCGGAAGTGCGCTCCCTTCCCAGGTGAGTGACTAAACTTTCCGGGTCACGTGAGCGGGAGGAGCTGGTGTAGTCCGATCGAGCGACCGAGGGACGCACTGAGGGTTCGAGCGAGGGAGCCAGACCGGGAACCTAAGCGAGATCTAAGACCCCGGGCCAGGTAGGGAGGCAGGTAGCTCTGGTTGGCCTGCTGCCCCCTTCTTTCATTCCCTTCACTTTCCGGAGTCCAGGAACGCACCTCCCCGAGTTAATTTTTAATCTCTGACCTCTGGCGGCGGGGCGGGGTTGGACTCCAGGGTGCCCCGGCGCGGGTCGCCCCTCCCCTGGGCCTGAGCCCGGGTCCAGCCTCCTTCCGCACGCCCTGGACTTTCTCCGTCTCCCGCCCCCAGGTGCCAAAACTCTAGTACTCCCGGCCCGAGATGCGGTAGGAGCGGCGCACGCGAGAAGCCCCTGTCCCTGGTGCCACCAGCCAGTCGCCCGGCCCATGGCGAGCCCCGGCTTGGGGCTGCTCCTGGCGTTCGGCCTGTCGCTGCTGCCGGCCCGCTGGGGCCGGGCCTGGGGGCAAAGTAGGTACCGGCAGGGGCGCTGGGACCTGGAACTATGAGAGGTCAAGAAGTGGGGAGCAGGCATGGAGTGCCTTGGGGGCAGTAGTCTACAAGGTCAGGGCTGGGGAATTTGAATTCCTTAGTCCTTGGTCTGTCTGAATTGGTCTAAAATTCCTGAGTTCCTGACTGGAGTGGAATTATGAGCTGGGGGCAGAGGAAGCCTGCATATCTGAGTCTCTGTGGTTGAGGTGTTTTGGTCGGGCGGTGAGTTTGGATGAGGCCTGCCTGTGGCTCTGAGCACAGGATGACCAGGATGGCCATATGGGTGGACCCAGCCATTCAGTTCTTTTCTTCCAGTTTCAAGAGCCTGGGGTGAGGATTAGGGGGTGGAATAAAACATACTCCAGGGAAAAGCAGGATATGTCCAGATCTTTAAGGGCCAAGGAAAGGCCAGGGATTGGGGAGGGAAGGGGAGGGGGCAGTTGGGTTTCCAGACACTATCTATTATCATAGCCCCCAACTCAGGGCAAACTGCAAACTACTGTGGGCTAATTACTCACTGCTAGGCTCTACTGGGCTGGGGGTGGCCAGAGGAGCGGTACAGCTGGGCTGGCTCCTATGAGCATAGCACCTGCAGTCAGAAAGGCAGAGTTCTAAGGGGGGTGGGGGCGGGCAAGGGGAATTCCCAAGGAAGGTGCAGATGTGCAAGATGGGAAGGATAGATGGAGCTTCATTCATCCTTTCTACCACCTCCTCGCAGCGCCGGAGCCCACTACTGCATATGAGAATGGCACCTCTACCACCCCACATCCTGACTTCAATGGGGCCCTGGTGAGTTGGGGGTATACAAGGAAGGAGGGCAGCAGAAATGTTATTCAGGAGCCCACATGTAGCAGATGGAGAGTCTTAGATCCTCAGGGGTGGCAGGTCAGGTTAAGGGTTGGCGCTGGAGAACCCCAAGAGACCAGAATGGGAACCCGGCAATTGGGGAAACCCAGTACCTCAGGAAAGGAGTAGATGGTGACAAGTGTAGGGGGTCAGGAGCCCCATAGGCCTCCTAGAAGGAGGGAGAGAGGAAGCTAAGAGTCCAGATGTGGCAGGTGCTTGGGAAGGGGGCCCCGGACATGGAAGGTGTAGGGGTGCAGGGGACTGGGAGCCCCAAATGTGATAGATGGGGGATTAGGGTGGAGGAACCAGGTCACCTAAAGGAGCAGGTGTGGGTAGGGGCATTAGGAACCCAGATGCTTCTAAGGTGGGGGTGGACAGGATTCCCAGATTTAGGGAAGTCACACCTGTCCCCTGTCTCACAGTCTAAGGAGGCCACCACTGCCATCATCGTGGTCTTCTCCCTCCTGGCTGCCCTGCTTCTGGCCGTGGGGCTGGTGCTGCTGGTGCGGAAACTGCGGGAGAAGCGGCAGACAGAAGGCACCTATCGGCCCAGCAGTGAGGAGCAGGTGGGTGCCCGCGCGCCACCACCCCCCAACCTCAAGCTGCCTCCTGAGGAGAGGCTCATCTGAACACTGGGGTCTGCCACAGCCGCCACCACTGCCCAGGACTGCCTAGCACCTGCTCCCACACAGCATCTGCCACCGAGACACCAGCCTCTCATGGCTCAGTTTGGACTTGGGGGCCATGGGGCACCTGCCCAGGGGGCTCTGCGAAGCATGTCTCCTCTGCATGTCTGCCTGCAATTGGGGGTGCCGGGGCTAGGGACCTGCCTTCCTGCTTGCTGCACCACCTCCACAAAGGCCCAACAACCCCCCCTCTCCTTTCCTTTCAGTTCTCTCACGCAACTGAGGCCCAGGCTCCCCAGGACTCCAAGGAGAAAGTGCAGGGATGCCTGCCCATCTAGGTCCCCTTCCTCTACCCGTCTCCCTCCCTTGCTGTGTGACCTTGGGGCAAGGCTGATCCCTCTCTGGGCCTTCAAATGCATCCAGCCCAGCTCCTAAGAACAGAAGGGAAAAGGTGCTTCAAAGACTCTGCCCCTGAGAGCAAGGGAGGGTGGGGCTGCTCACTTTATATATGTGTAAAATTGGTAGTGAGATATAATAAAACCTTTTTCTGAGCTGGTGGAGGCAGAAATTAGCCTAGATGGAGGAGATAAGTGCAGGGCTTATAGGCTGTGGAGGGATGAATTGTAAGGTTATGAGGATCCTAGGGGATGGGAGGGTTTTCTGGAAGAGAGGGGTTTTTGCTCCCCCTAGGAGCCAGCTGGAGGCTGCATCAATAGGGAAGGTGGATGGGGTGGGTTTCTGAGCAGAGAGAGGGCCCTCAGGTAAACTCACCAGGAAAAAGACCAGCTTTGCCCTCTTGAGATTTTATTGAGGGAATGGTGTCTCCTCCAGATGCTTGATCCTTAACCTTCAAAACACTTTTTAAGCTCAGAAACTCTGGGTCCGCTTCTGGCCTGGGGCTCCTGCCAGTTGCTGTCAGGGGGTCTGGGAGCTCCTGGCTCCTTACGGGGCTGAAGGTGAGAACATTCTGTTCGCAGGCCCTTGGAAAGCTGGGCCTGCGGGTTTTCTGGGGAACCGGGATCGGAGGAAGAGTCGAGGGGTTGAGATGTCCAGGTGATATCTGAGCTGTGCTTGGTGGGGACCAGAGGTTGGGGGCTCTCTGGAGGGCTGGGATGGGTGGGTTCTGTGTGGAGCTGAGAACAGGGGCTCTTCTCAGCTCTGGGGTCTCTGGCTGACTTGTGGAGAGGGGAGAGGCGTGGCATTTGATGATGAGGCTCTGTGAGGGAGGGCTTGAGGTCCTCTCTGTGGCTTGAGTCTACAGAAGCTGTTAAAGACTGGGATGAAGAAGTGATTTCTTGGCTGGCCTCTGAGAGTGGCTGGGGAGCGAGGTTCTCTGAGGAGCTCCTGGTATCTGAAGGTCGGGGGCGTTGCAGAGAGGGCAGGTGGGCAGGCAGGGACTGGGGCTGGGGCTCTGGGGTGTCCTCCTCATCTGGCTGCCATCTTGGTCTTTCTGGTAAATTGGGCTGGATGGGTGTGGGGAGATTAGCAAGATGCTGGACTTTGGGTGGGGGAAGGGTGGCAATTTGGATGGGCAGGTAGGGCAGGCTGGAGGGCTCACCAGGCTGAGGCAGCTGTCCAGGTCCCCTCTGTGGCAGCAGTCCAGGCTCTGGCTGGGCCGCAGGCTGCTCACCCTGGTGGGTCCCATGCTCAGACTGTCCAGAATCTCACCCAACAGATCCAGTTCTTCCCCAGACCCCAGGAAGCTGCTGTCTAGAGCTTCCTCTGCCCACGAGTCCTGGGCATTTTCAGGGCTCAGTGGGGGTGTCCTGGGTGAGGATGGGCAGTTTCAGATATCTGCCCAAGATCCCCAGCTGTTTGGAAATTTGGGGACTGTCTTCCCCATTAGTCCTGGCCTCCCACTTCCAGCATTGTCCTCTTCCCTGCCTTTGAGCCTTACCTTTCCTGCAGGGACTCAGAAGATCTCTCTTCCAGCCGGAGTCTCCTGCTGGGGCGAAGGGGCCGGTTCTGCGAAGGATAGGTTTGGAGGGGTGGGGCCCCAGGAGCTACAGAGTCAGGGGACTGTGTAAAGGAGGGTGAGTATGAAGTAGTCAGCAGATACTGGGGTATAGGAGGAGGGAGGTGAGCTGTCTAGATGGAGATTGAGAATGGGAGGATGACTTGGTGATAATTCCAAGTGTGTGTTTCAGGTGCGGGCAGGGCATCTTACCTGTCCAAAGTGCTGGGTTATTGGCAGGCGCTGCTGCAGGTGATCTGAGCGGCTGGTGAGGGACAAAGCCCTCATGGACCCTCCCCTCTGCAGGCCAGAATCCTTATCCTACGGAGACAGTGGATGAGCTGGAAGCATGTTTCCCCATTCCCCGCTGGGCCATTGCCATGAGCCTTACCTTGTACATCAGGAGGCTCTGCACTCCCTTCAAGCCACTCTTGGCCTATGGAGGAGCCAAAAGAGAATTAGATTCGAGGTGCTTTGACACTGGGCATTCGGGAACTCAGCCCTCTGTTCCCTCAGATAGCTGCGTCTTGCCATCTATTCATGTCTGGGTCTCACACACACACCTGTATTTTGCTGTGTATAATGTGCTCCTGCTTATAATGCGCACCCATGTTTTTGGCCCAAACTTTCAGGAAAAACTCTTTTGTTTTAATTTTTTATTTCAATTTTTAATGTATTTATACTTAGAAACAAAACCGATTATTGTATTCCAGGGTGTTATTTTGCATATGGATATCATTACTTCTTTCTGGAGTTACACTTTTAATACATAAGCATAAATAAAAGAATTAAAAACATTTATATAGACACAGAATTAGCACTACCTGTGTATAATGCACATTCTTATTTTTCCCCTAAAAAATTTGGGCAAAAAAGTACGCATTATACATGGCAAATATGGTATTCGCAATTCCCCATACACAACCTAAGGAGTCAATGCAAGCTCTTGCCCCTTTTACAAATACAGAAGGAATATTCCTGGGATGATAATGCTCAAATGAAATGAGGAGTGGCAAAAGCAGAACATCGTAAAAATATGTTTGTGTTCAAAAACCAAGCGAAGAATAAAATTGAACAGACAATTTGATGCTGCAAAAGCTGGCCCCAGGAAACTTGGGCTTGGGAGAAAAACCCCACAAGGGTGGAAGCGGGGTTTGCAGTGTTTGAGAGGAACAGAAAACCCCCACGAATCTTGGTCATCAATTTTATATAGCAAAGAGATTATCCCAGCAAAAATGAGAATGGTGAATAGAAACTAAAAGTGGAAAAAATTGTTAATGGCTTAACTACTGGTTTAGTTGATAAAAATGTTTGCACTTTAAATATGGGGTTAAAATGTCCTCTGTCACCCCAGTAAATGGCCTGTCTAGCCCATCGTTACCGAGCGATACATGTTTCTGACGGCTGGTTGGGTCTTGGCCTTGACGGAATGCAGGAGGGCACCACCACCTTTCTGGGAAGAGAATGTCAAGAGAGGCTTGGGCATCTGGGGTTATCCTAGACTGCACTTCACCCTAGGGTGCGTGACGATGGACCAGCCCTTCTCCCTCTCTGTGCCTTAATTTCTTCACCTCTATGAGTGAGAAGATGATGACCCTATTTGGGGACTGTTGTGGGATTAAATTAATCCAATAATAAACTAAACAAGTGTTCAGTGTTAATACCTTTAGGTTGTCTGCCCAGAGCTGGTAGGAGCGAAGGGTGCCTGGAGTGAGGAAAGAGTGTGGTCATGGCAGGTAGGCTCAGGTTGGGGTGCTGCTGGTGGGGTGGGGACTCCGGGCTAGGAGTGGGGCTCACCTGAGGATACCCCGCTGCAGGTAATCTCCTGTTCAAAGAGATCTGAGAAGCCCTCTCCTGTGTTAAGCTTCTGCAGCCGGCCTTCAATGAACTGAGGTTGGGGGAAAGGGTCAGAGAGTCAGACTCGGGGCTGCCACCAATACATCTGAATGCGAGAACTAGAGTCCTCTTGCCCTCAAGACTTAAAAGCCATTCCTGACTCCTTTAGGGTCCTACCCCCAGGACCTGGGAGGTCTGGAGCCACCTCTGGAAAGCAGAAGTCCAACCCTCTCCCCGCCCCCAGGTCAGGACCTGCGGGCAGGGACCAGACCCCGCCCCTCACAAGGACCCGGAAGTCAGGTTCTGCCACTCCAGACCACACACCTCTCAATGACCCTGGAAGGGGTCAACCCCACCTTCAGGGACTCTAGAACCCACGCCCACACTGAAAGACCCTGGAGTTCATCCACCTTCCAGGAACCCAGGAGTCTGGCCCCGCTTCAGTCCCCTCCCAGGTGCCTAGGACCCAGGAGTGTGGGCCCCGCCTCCTCCTTCCAAGCCAAAGGAGGTGCGCTCTCAGGACGCGCCCCTTCCAAAGGCCAGCACAGACTCCCACCCTAGAGCTAGGAATTTAGTCCCAGATTTATCTCCCCAGGGACCAAGGAGTAGATTTTTGTCCCTTAGGAAGTCAGGACTGGGGCTCTCATCTGTAAGAAAACGAGTTCAGTCCTGCCTCCCCAACCTGGAGCCAGAGATCCTGCCAGACCGACTCTAGCCCAAACGCCCCAGGCGTCTGCATTCCTAATCTCACCCCTCAGGCTCCAGCCCCTCCCTTAGGACTCTGGTACACCTGTTTGAACAGCTGCAGGTGCACAGCCCGCTGGTGGAAGGCTTGCAGGGGAGATCCAGGCTTCTGAGCTAAGAATGCTTCTTCACTGAAGACCACAGGCTCACCCTGGAAGAAGGACCCACATCCTGAGCTCCTTCAGGCTCTCCTGGACACCAGCTATCTCCCTCACTCTACCATATATCTACGTAGCAAATGGTAATTGAGCACCTGCTGTATGCCTGATCTTGTGCAGGGGTTTGTGAGCCATGGAGAGGACTTGGGCTTTTACCCAGAGGAAGGTGGGAGGCCTGGAGGGCTGGGGCAGAGGCAGGAGGAGAAGTGACCTCTGACTGCTTCGGGGAAGAAAGACTATGGGGTGTGATGGTGCAAGCCCAGGAGAGGGGACTCATCAGGGAGGCAAGCACGTTGATTCAGATGAGCAATAATGAGGACCAGACCAGGGTGGAGACAGAAGAGGGGGAGAACTGGACAGATTCTGGATGAGGTATAAAGGTAAAGCTGACAGGAACATCAGATGCCTAAATGATAAATCTCCCCACTCTCAAGTTTTTATAGAATAGTGAAAAACTGAGCAGAAGGGGTTTGAAAGTCAGCAGATCAAAGTCCTGGCTTTAACACTTGCCCACTGTAGAACTTCTCCAAGCCTCAGTTTCCTCATATGTGAAATGGGACCATAATGGCATCTATCTCATAATACTGTCATGAGCATTAGACGAGATAGTAGAACCTAGCATTTGAGTACTCACGATGGTCCACACACTATCCAAGCATTTTGCATATGCCCATTTATTGACTCATGCCATCCTTTTGGGTGGTACCATCTGGATTTCATTTTACAGATGGGCAAACAGAGGCACAGAGTAAGCACTCTATAAACGATAGGTATCAACATTATTCTGAATCCTTCAGGGCCCACGAGGCCGCTCCCTCCGCGTCCTCACTGCTCACCGGGCTGCAGACCAGAGCATCGCGGTACCCCCCAAAGAGCAGTGCCTGGGCTTTGAGGAAAAGACGGGACACCCCTTCTCCTGGGGCCAGTGCGACCTTCCTTAGCCGCAGCTTCAGCAGGGACACCTGGAGGACAAGGGAGCAGCGCTGAGCCAGTGGGTTTGGGACCTCTGCTTCCCGGCTGCGGCAGGAGAGCGGGAGGGGTGACACTGACCACGTCTGGGGGCAGCGCCTGCATGTCATCAAAGGGCGTTTCTAAGATATTGGAGTCCACGTTCATCATCACGACGTCCTCTAGGCCTTTCTCCAGCACTCTCTGTGATGGAGGATGGTAGGGGGTACCACCCTTAGAGCCTGAGGATCCTTGGCAGGGAGGGCATCTGGGGGTGCAGAGAGGGGAGAACTCCACCCATCCCCGAAGTCCCTGGCCACCCCCACTCACCTCGGTGAGACTGGAGTGGACTCCGATGAGGTAGGGCATGGGAGCGCTAGGGAGGACAGGGAGAGCAGGGTGATGTGGGAACTGCCCCCTGGTCCCCAGGACCCCAGGTCCTGTCCATTCCCACACATCGCCCCTCACCAGCAGTAGTCCAGCAGGTGCGGTGGCAGCGTGGGGATCAGCACATGCTCCCATCGCATGGGGTACAGCAGGGCACAGGACGCGTGGACACATGAGGTCAGCTGAGGATGGATGAGTACTGTGGATTCAGGGCCTGGACCCCCAGCTTCAAGAACCCTCTCTGGAATGGTGGCTGTCCCAGCTCCATTTCCCACCCACCTCACCTTACCCACAAGCTACTGGGTAAGAGGTGAAAAATCACACCCCTTTAGAAATCACGTGGAGACCTAGAATCTGGCAACTTACAGTGCCTGGAGCAGATGGAGCCAGAACTCAGCACGTCCTAGTCCTTCCCTCTAGGCTTTGGAGATAATATGAAACCCTCTTCTTAGGGATAGAGCTTCAACTCAGCCCACTGGCTCCACCTCAATGAGGCGGAGCTGTCACTGAGCCCGCCCTATCCCCGCCTCTAGGGGTGGGGCCACGACTCAGCTATACTGACCCTACTTCTAAAGAGGTGGAGCTAGAATTCACCGTCCTTGGTCCTGCCTTGGGAGTGGAGTCAATATTCAGCCTCCACCCCCTACCATCCTTGTCCTCTCCCCAGGGACGGAGCTAGAATTCTGCACTCCCTACTCTCACCCTCCAGGGGGCAGGGCCAGTCTTATTATGGCCCACAGTGGGTGGAGTTTGAACTAAGTGCTCCCAAAGAGTAGCTCACAAACTGGGGCTACAGCGCTACTGATTCCCCCTACAAGAGCAGAGCCAGGGTTCAACTTGACCCTGACCTTCAAAGGGGCAGAGCCAGGACTTTGCCCATAGGTGTCGCCGGGTGAGTTTAGAGTAGGAATCCGCCCCCATCGTCCCGCCCCCAGGGGCGAAGCCAGGCTTCGGCCCCTCCCAGCCTGGCTGGCCCTGTCTGTCTCACGGTGCTCAGCTTGCTGGCGGTGAGCATGACTCTTCGCTCGGCCAGGAGCGCTGCGAACAGCCCCACGATGTTCTCGTCGGTCACTGCCACCACCAGCTCTGTTAGGTTCCTCTGAGGGACAAAGAGCAGCGCTGGGCCTGAGGGTCCACGGGATCTGACAGCCCCTGCGGGTTTCGAGACCTCCTCCTGCACCCACAGCCCCTTCCCAGGTGTGCACTCACGTTCTCAGGAATGGATGGCAGGCAGCCAGAGTCAGGGGCCACGAAACAGGAAAGCTGGTGTGGGAGGGATTAGCGGGGTGGGGGAACCTATCAGTCAGGGGTTGGATTCACATGGGATCCCAACCTTCCAGGTCCCTAGCCCTGCTCACCGGCCTAATGTTCCCGGGGGCAGGGGGCAGGATGCAGGGTGTACTGGAGATCATCACTCCGCTGCCCTGGGGGAGAGGTGTAGCTGTATGGTCTTCCGGGCTGGGGTGCTGCTTCCCTATCCACTTGGAGTCTGATGCCCAAGAGTTCAGGTCTACTCACCAGCTCCACGGAGGTCTGGGTATCTGGCAGGGTCTGCTGCAGCTGTCTTAGAAGTTCCTCAACCTCTGAGACCTGGGTAGGGGTAAGGTGTCTGGTCAAAATGTGAGTTGAGGATTCCGAAGACCTTGGCTCAAGCTGGGCATTCTGAGAAGAGGCAAGGGGCTCAGATCTGGCCTGAGAGTTCTGAGCAGGGCTGGGGGCTGGATTCCCGCGGAATGAGGGGGATGGAGGTGGGCCTCACTTGGTCCTGGGCCAGGAGATCCCCCACTGTGTTCAGCAGCTTGTAAAACACCTCAAACCAGGGCAGGTGGCTGTAGAGAGAGGGCATTAGTTCCATGAAGTGCCCCTAGGTCGAGACCCACCCCTCACACCCATATTTCACACCTCAGGATGCAAAGACAACTGTGGGCACCAGCCCGTAGACGGCAGAAACCAAATCTACGGGTGCCGGTCAGGTCCGTGAGGGTGAAGGTGAAATGCTGTACAGCATGGCTGGGAGGTTCCCTAGAGGTAGAAAATGCTCTCAGAGACCTTGAGGGCCCCAGCTCCCTGGCACCCCCAACAATGCTCCTAGTACTGTTGTTCCACCACAATTCTAGCATCCTGGGTATATAGGTCCCCAGTTGTTAGGGTCCCTTATTCCCTTGGTCCCCTGAGTGTCTGAATCCTTGAGTCCTTGGGTCCCTAGGTCTCTGGATTTCTGCTTTCTTACGTACCTTTCCACATCAAAAGGGAAGCAGAATTTAGGCACCATCTGCATAGCTTCCTGGGGGTGGAGGAAAGCACACACTGCTTTGCCACTCGGGTTGGGCCCCACACTCTCCCCCAGGGAGACTGACCCTGGCTGCAGAGGAGCAAGGACCCAGCATGCATACCTGGTCCCTGAAGTCTGGGGGGAACTGCCGTAGGATGGGGGGATCTGCAGGGAAAGTAGGCCTCTAAGTTCAGGGCCCCAGGCCCACCTTCCATCTCCACCCCCTCACCTGAAGTCCTCCCCCACTCACCCTCCTGTAGAGAGGAAGGGCAGGCTGCTTCGAAGAACCAATCAAACATGGCAGGAGGACCCCCTCTGTGGGACAAGAAAGGGGTTAATGGGTTCATGAACTTGCTTCTGTGTGTGCGGTTGTGTCTGTGGTCTGCACATGTGTGTGATTGTATGTGCTTGTGTGACTTGTGCAGCTGTGTGCACGATCCCCAAGGGTTTGTGGCAGTGATTGTATAGGTTGTGTGAGGGTGTGCATGCAATGGTGTTGATTGTGTGAATGAGAGTATGAAGCAGAATGAGGGAGTGTGACTATGTGTGCAGGGGCAAGGCTTGTATAAGCACATGCCTGTGTGTATAACTTGTGTGAGCATGCAGATGTGTATGTATGTGTGATTCAATCTTGTGTCGCCCAAAAGGATGAGGCTGTCCAGTGTATGTGTTGGGCAGGACTGTGAGAGTGTTGGCCAAGACAAAACATAGTAAAAAGTCCCTGTTTTCTTGTGTGGCTGTGTGACTGGGTAACTGTGCAGGCATCTAGGTGGTCTTGAGAGCAAGAGGCCCTGCCTTTGTGTCTCTGTATGAGACTCCATGAGGCCACAGGGGCTGACCTCAGGTTCCTCACCAGAGAAAGGAGGGCAGCATGCCCTGGTACTTCCGTGAGCCCTGGGGTTTCTGCCTTCCTCTTCTTCCCCCCTCCCACCCACAATACAGAACATGCCGAGACTGCACTCAGGGAGGGAGATAGCGAGGAGAGAGATAGAGAGATACCTGGAGGGCAGCAGAGGAAGTGGATGGGGACTGATGGCAGACACGCTATCCCTCACCTGGAGACCCCCATCACTTAGCCCTCATGTTGATAAAGTCTCACAGAAGTACTCACACGCAGGGACACAGAGTCCTCCCTCACCCCACTGGCCCCCAGAAACTTGTTCCCCATCACTCAGATACACCAGGAGGTGGGGTGCACACTCAGAGCTACAAACTTAGTCACATAAGGGTGGGAGGGGAGAAAGGGAGAGAAAGGAAGAGGGCAAAGAAGGAGGAAGGGGCTGCAAGTGGCCTGAGTGTGTCTGAGAGTGGAGTCCATATTCTAAGCCAGCTGAGTCCTGCTGTGATTCTGGCTATCTGCTCCGTGGCCCTGGGTCCCTCCCCAGCCTGACCCAGCCCCTCTCCCCTTGGCCCTAGCCCAAGTCAGGTCTGGGAATCTTGGTCCAGAGGATAGGGGAGGGATGCTCTTACTCAGCTCTGGATTCCATGGTCCCTGCAGGGGTGGTCAGAGAGGCCCTTTCCCCAGGGGTCCTGGGGCCTGTGCTTACTCAGGGCTGGGCCCTGAGCAGGCTCAGCTTCCTGTGTGGCTGAGAGAGGAAGTTTAATGGGTGACGTCCTCAGAGGGAGGCCCCTGCCCCCACCTACTGTGAGAAAACCAGGCATCCTGTCTCCTTCCCCAGTATGGGTGGCAATGGGTGCCTCAGAGGCAGGACTCCAGTCCCATCTTGCCAGGCCAGGCCAGGCCAGGTCTGGTCCCTGCTGTCACACCCAAGCCTTCCCCTCTCTGTGCAGCCCAGGATTCACAATTTGCCTAAAATGCTTCCTCTTCCCTCAACTCTTCTTTCTTTTCGTCTATCTGCACCAGATATTCCTTGTCAGACCACCAGAGGGAGCTGGACCAGAGCACTGGGAGCCTGGCAGCCAATAGCAGTCAGAACACGGGCACAGACAAACACACACACAGCCGAGAAGTGATTGTCACAGACAAACAGGCCAAAACAGTCGCAGATAATAGACAGACACAGAGATACCAAGTCATACAGGCAGGATACAGCCATGGACACGAACTGACAAGCAGAGAGGGACAGCATGTGCAAAGAGCAGTCCTCACCCTGCCAAGTGGTAGATACAGAGATAAGACCCAGACTCAGCTGCAAACCCTTCCAGATGGAAGCCACAGACAGACGGACATGTGTGCAGAGATCACAACTGTCAATACAAACAAGATGACAGAGAAACTGACCCAGACGACAGACAGAAATGCATAGAGCACAGGCATAGCTAGAGCAGTAACGATGGACAGACAGAGTCAGGGCTCAGCCACAAGTCCGGCTCATAGCCAGACACAGTTACATGTCTGGAAAGAGACACAGTTGGACACACCCAAGCAGAGCGGCAGACGCAGAAAGAGACAGACACACAAGCATGCAGATGTCATGTTGAAATACAAGGATCCATAGACACACTTGCAGACCTGAATCAAGCTTTTGGTAAATTTCATTATTATGAAAGATAGGTCAAGTAAGTGGTTAAAGAATGATTTTGGCATCAGAAAGACCTGAGTTCAAGACCTGATTTGGTTCTTTAGTGTCTGTGTGGCCTTAGATAAGTCATTTGATCTCTCTGAATTAATTACTATCGCTGGGTATCAAATGTCCCAAAGTTAGTGGCTTAAAAGAACACACATTTATGGTCGGACAGTTTCTGTGGGGGCACAGCTTAGCTGGGTTCCTCTACTACAGGGTGTCTCAGCCATAACCAGGTGTGTCTGTCAGGCTGCGGCCTCGTCTGAAGGCTCGACTGGAGAAGGAGTTCTTCTAAGCTCACTGGGGGACTGCTGGCCAGATTTAGTTCGTTTGCATTGTTGTGCCGAGGGCCTCCGTCCCTTGCTGGCTGTTGGCCAGAGGCTGCCCTCTGTTCTCGACCATGTAAACCTTCCCAGTGTGCTGCTTGCTTTGCCAGCTCCAGCAGGCTGAGATGGTAATGGGTTCCTCAGGACAGAAGTCACAGCCTTTTGTAATCCAATCTCAGAAATGGCATTGTATCACCTTTGCCATAATTTTTTGGTTAGAAGCCATTGTCAGGTCCAGCTGACACTCAAGGAGAGATTACACAACGGCCACGAATGAGGGAAGTGGGGGTCGTTGGGGCCATTTTAGAAGCCGCCCCACACACTCTGTGTCTTTGTTTCCCCACGTTAATGTGAAGGAAACAAAACTCTCACCTTTCAGTGTGGCATGAAGTCATTCATTCACTTGCCCATCCATTCACCAAATAATTGCTGAGGGCCTGTGTTGCATCAAGCTGTTCTAGGCACATGGTGCCTGAGGTAGATGAGATCCCTGTCCTCCTGAATCTTACATTCCAGCAGGGAGGTAAGGAGACAGACAAAAGGAACAGGTGTATGGATAGGTAAGCGATGGAGAGCTACTGGGTGCTAATTTAGAGGTGCAGGAAGGCTGCTCGAAGGAGGCATCATTTGAACTGAAACCTGTGGTGAAAAGGGACTAGCTATTCACACCTCCGGGGAAAAGAAACAGCGTTTGTAAAGGCCCTGAGGTTGAATCGAGCTTGATATGATCGAGCACATGACAAAGGTCACTGTACTTTCAGTTTAATGAGTGAGAGGGAGGGTGATGGGGGTGTAGTCAGCAGGGGTGAAGACCAAGGTGAAAATTTGAGTTTCAATCTGAGTGAGTCCTGAGGCAGTTTTGAGCAGGGGAGGGGCATGTTCTTATTTGCATATAAAGGCTCATCTCTGGCTGTTGTGGAAGGAGGACACACTACAGGGGGCAAGGGTGGCAGCAGGGGGCTCAGGGAAGTGACTGGATGGGTTGTCAGAGTGAACAACGATGGTGACGTAGAGCAGAATGTCGACAGGTGGGGAGAGGAGGTCAGATTCAGGCTACATTTTGGAGGCAGAGACAACTGCATTCAACAAAAGATAGGAAGGGTATGCTGGGTGTAGGAAAAATGAATCAAGGCTGACTCCTAGATTTGGGGTTTAGCAATGGGATGGTACCACTTATTGAGAAAAGGGATGGTTTACGGGTGGAATAGGGAGCTCCTTTGTGGCCTATTAGGTTTGAGATGACAAAGGCAGCAAGTTCACTGCCTAGTCTATCGTCTGCTCTACCACCCAGTTTTGTGTTGGGCCTGCTCACATGCAGGTCGCTGTGGGCTGGATATCTGGGCTGCCTTTCTGACACTTCTCCTACCTTCTGACAGCAGTAGGGCCCAGTGAATGGGCGGGGCCTCAGTGCGGGTCCAACGGTCCAGCATAGAGTGTAGTGAGAATAGTTGATTGGCTCTTCTTTCTCTCCCTCCTGGTTTGTCTTCCTTTCTACTGTAGAAGCTGGGAAAAACTACATTTCCTAGACTGCTTTGCTGCTCTGGTTTTGGATGCAGAAGTCATCCTACCAATTAGAAATGCTTGAGAGATTTGGAAGGTAGAAGCGAGGTATACCCCCTTCCTCTCCATTTGTGTGTGTGTGTGTGTGTGTGTGTATCCTGCTGGATATTTATTTTAATTAATTTTATTTTCTATTCATTTTAGCTAATTTTTGGTCATCTCTGTGGGTCTTGGGAGGTGTTCTTGAACTTAATAGTTCTGCTGGCAGCCTGCTGACTCTCCACCTTTCTGACTAAGCAGAAGGAGCAGCTCTTTGGTGGTCAGCTTTGTGCTGTTCCAGCCTGTTCCAGGGCTACTCAAAATGTGGTCTCATAGGCACATTCATCAGTGTCACCTGGGAACTTGTTAAAAATGCAAGGTCTTGGGCCCCATCCCCCAGACCTGCTGAATCAGAAACTCTAGGGTGGAGCCCAGGAAGCTATGTGCTAGCAAAGTGTTCCCTGTGATTCGTTTGCATCCTGAAGTTTAAGAGACATTTGCCTACAGCCCACTCTCTCAGCCACTCCAATGCTGTTGTAAGCCTCTAAATCCTTATATTAAATCCCTTTCTGCTTTACATGCCTTGGATGGTCCTACACTAAACTCTAGGTGATAAAGCAGAATCAGAGTTCCAGACCTAAACTGCCAGGCTTTGAACCCCAGCTCACTGCCTCATAGTCCTGGGACCAAAGTGTAATTTCCACAGACGGCCACAGCAATATCTCCCACCCCACATGCTCATATGGAATCTTGCCTCTCTGCACTCCAGAGGTGGAGTCTGTATCTCACCCACTTGAGTCTGGATATTACTTTCCAGAGTCTAGTGGACACTAAGTGCCTTTTGAAGCTAGGTCAGAAAAATACAACACATTTTGCTTGATCTCCTGGGATATTTGCTTTTGGGGAACTCAACCACCATGCTGTGAAGAAGCCCAAGCAGACTCTAGAGAAGTACTGACGCCCTCCTTCTCTCTGCTCCTGCTGTGTCCCCGGATGACAGTTGGCATCAAATTGGCAGCCATGTGAGTGAGCCACCTTGAAAATTAATCCCTCAGCCTCCAGCTGAGATTCTCTGGCTGATGCCATGGGGAGCAGAGACAGGCTCCCCTGCCAAGCCTTGCCCAAATTACAGATCTGGTCACAAAACGAATAATCATTGTTGTTTAAAGCCCCTAACTTTTGGGGTAGTTACACCGGAAAAGCGAACTGCTACACTTCATCTCTAAACCTTGGCTGAAAAAAAAGATAAAAGCTCAGACATGGTTGGTGTGAGGGTTACATGTGATGAGGCATGTACCAGGATGCCGGAGTGCTCCATCCATGTTAGTGACTGTTATTTGACGGGACTGTCCCTTGGATGCGAGCTCCAGGCTGCTGCCTCCCCAGAACCCTTCCCTAGAGACCTCCCCCTTTGCTTTCTGTATTTGCTAGATGCCCCACAGAGGATGGCAGCAGCTCCATCATCAAGCTCTCCCTGTGCCAGGCAATGTACCCACAAGATCTGGAATCCTCACAAACATTCCTGGTTTGAGTGTATAGGGATCATGGGGGGAAATATATGATCCCATTTTACAGGTGAGCAAATCAAGGATCGGAGAGGGCAAATGGCTTACTTAACACCATACAGTTAGTGGCATAGCCCGGTCTGTCCAACTCCAGAATTTGTATCTCCTACCCTCCTACCCCTGACCAGATATCCCTTCAGAGCCCACCTCTATCCTGTAGGAAGGGGGCACTCTTGCTTGTTGGCCTCCCCACATAGAGATGGAAAATACACTCAGTAGAAGCATAGCAGGACAATAATTAATTTATTTATTAAGGGTGAGGCAGAGGGGAGGAGGGGGGAGGTTTGGGGGCACAGCCTCTCTTGTCCACATGATCCAGGATTTCTTCTCCCTCCATAGCAGCCCCTCATGACCCCTGAAAAGCCAAGGTTAGTTGGAACCTAGGGGACTGAGTTCAGGGATGAAACAGGGGGCTTACAGGAGTCAGAGAGAAGGCAAGGTCAGAGGGCAGGTGGGCTTGTGGGGTCAAAGTTGAGGCAAGGTTGGAGGTGAAGAGATGCTCAGTGAGGGGGTGTCAAAAGTAAACTGGGGCTTCTTGGTCTGGGGGTGCATTGGATTCATGGGAGAGGTAAAAAGTGAAAGGGAGGCTGGGGTGAAACAGGGTTCATGGAGTTAAATGTGGGGCAAAGTGGGGCTCAGGGGTCAAAGGTCAGCTGAGGTCAGGGTGAAGTGAAGGTTGTAGGGCCAAAGGGTCTGAAGTGAATCAGGCTTAGAGGTGAAGCAGGGTTCTCAGGGCCCAAGAGGGGCTCCAAGGGGTCAGAGGTAAGCGGCTACCGGGGGTGGGAGCAGACAGGAAGCGAGTGCGGTGGCCCTAGGCCACCTCCTCCTCAGCCTCTTCCTCGAACTCGCCCTCCTCAGCCGTGGCGTCCTGGTACTGCTGGTACTCGGACACCAGGTCGTTCATGTTGCTCTCGGCCTCGGTGAACTCCATCTCGTCCATGCCCTCGCCCGTGTACCAGTGCAGGAAGGCCTTGCGCCGGAACATGGCCGTGAACTGCTCCGAGATGCGCTTGAACAGCTCCTGGATGGCCGTGCTGTTGCCGATGAAGGTGGCAGCCATCTTCAGGCCGCGGGGTGGGATGTCGCACACGGCCGTCTTCACGTTGTTGGGGATCCACTCCACGAAGTAGCTGCTGTTCTTGCTCTGCACGCTCAGCATCTGCTCGTCCACCTCCTTCATGGACATGCGGCCGCGGAACACGGCGGCCACCGTCAGGTAGCGGCCGTGGCGGGGGTCGCAGGCGGCCATCATGTTCTTGGCATCGAACATCTGCTGGGTGAGCTCGGGCACCGTCAGGGCCCGGTACTGCTGGCTGCCCCGGCTGGTCAGCGGCGCGAAGCCGGGCATGAAGAAGTGCAGGCGCGGGAAGGGCACCATGTTGACGGCCAGCTTGCGCAGGTCAGCGTTGAGCTGGCCCGGGAAGCGCAGGCAGGTGGTGACGCCGCTCATGGTGGCGGACACCAGGTGGTTGAGGTCCCCGTAGGTGGGCGTGGTGAGCTTGAGCGTGCGGAAGCAGATGTCGTACAGCGCCTCGTTGTCGATGCAGTAGGTCTCGTCGGTGTTCTCCACCAGCTGGTGCACGGACAGCGTGGCGTTGTACGGCTCCACCACCGTGTCCGACACCTTGGGCGACGGCACCACGCTGAAGGTGTTCATGATCCTGTCGGGAAACTCCTCCCGGATCTTGCTGATGAGCAGCGTGCCCATTCCGGACCCCGTGCCTCCGCCCAGCGAGTGCGTCAGCTGGAAGCCCTGCAGGCAGTCGCAGCTCTCGGCCTCCTTCCGCACCACGTCCAGGACGGCGTCCACCAGCTCTGCGCCCTCTGTGTAGTGGCCCTTGGCCCAGTTGTTGCCGGCTCCAGACTGCCCTGAAGAGGGAAGGGAAGGAGACACGCAGGCAGTTAAGGAAGAGCCCATGAGGCCCCACCTCCAGCCGTCCTGGTGGTTGAATAATAATGACGAGATTATGATATATGACATAAATTATTATAATTTTGTTATTATTATTAATTGTCCTCTCTGCTTCTATCCTTGCCCCCCCCTTCAGCTATTTTCTCTGCCTTGTATATTTTTCCTGCCTTCAATGCCCTACTCACCTTTTAGGTTGCCAACATTAATAACGGTGATAATGAAAACAACAACAAATGCTTATTTACCTTTTCCTCTGTGCTTGGCATTGTTCTAAATTCCTCACACATATCAATCGCTTTAAGCCTCACAACCCTGTGAAATAGATTTTTTATCATCCCTATTTTAAAGATGAAGAGACAGGTACAGAGAGGCCAAGGAGCCAGCCCAACGTCGCCCAGCTGATGGGGCCAGTGCCTGAGCTTTACTTATTTATACGGTCCTCTCACCTCCCACCTCCCTCCTCCAGGACGTCTGCTCCAGAGGGGAAGAGATCTTTGCCTGTTTTGTTCTCAGCTGTATTGCTGGGGGATACAGTAGGGCCTGGCATGCAGTAGGTGCTCAATAATTATTTGTAGAATGCATGAAGCGGCAGAGCTGGGATCTGTGCGCAGGCCTGTATTGGATGCCTCCCCCCGGGCTCCCACGGTGGCCCTGCAGGTTGCCCTCACAGCCCTGGCTGCCACGGCCACCTCCCTCCCTGGGCTGGGGGGCTCCGTGGTGGAGGACTTTCCTCAAGCATTCGGAAGTGAAAGGAAAAGGGGGGCTTCCCTCTCTGTACTCCATGCCCAGGACTCACCAAATACAAAGTTGTCAGGCCGAAATATTTGGCCAAAGGGGCCAGAGCGAACCGAGTCCATTGTGCCTGGCTCCAGGTCCACCAGCACGGCTCTGGGCACGTAATTTCCTCCTGCAGAGAAGCAGATGGAGGTCAGCTGGGGTGAACGCCGGGAACCAGCATGCAGCCCCCTCCCAACTCCTCCCCACCACTGCTCTCCAAGGTGCCCCTCCATCCTACCTGTGGCCTCATTGTAGTATACGTTGATTCTCTCCAGCTGCAGGTCACTGTCCCCGTGATATGTGCCCGTGGGGTCGATGCCATGCTCATCACTGATCACCTCCCAGAACTAAAGGGGTAGCGGCAGTGGTAAGAACCAATGGAATAGGAGAGGGGATCCAGGCCTGCCCTGATTTCCATCTTCCCAGTTCAGGACCCCCAACCACCTCGCTGGCTGCCACCTGTCTCCCAGCAAGGTGTATGGGGTACCTAGAGGCTGGTGGGGAGGCACGGATGAAACAGCAAGAAGGGAGAGGTGGGGGCGGGGTGAAGCAGAGTCACCACTCCAGCCAAGACTGCTGGTGCGCCCTGGCTGCAGCCGCGGGCGAGGCTGGGACTCTTTGTGCGTGTGCAGGGGACAGTGGGCCAGCTGTGAAGCCAGCTGTGCCCAGCAGACAGAAGGCTGGGCCCCACCCCATATCGGCCTCTTTGTTCCCAGCCTAGCCCTGCCCCTGCGTCCCCTCCCCCATTGTCCTTGGGGTGCTAGTCTCCTGGGGACCCCGTCTGCCAAAAGGCCCAATGCGGGGGAGCTCCACGGAGCGCAGGGACCTCGCTCTGCTCTTCCCGTCTGCCTAGCGGGGGCCCGGTCCCTTGCGCACCTTGGCCCCAATCTGATTGCCGCACTGGCCGGCCTGCAGGTGCACGATCTCGCGCATGGCGGTGGCGCTGGTTGTGGACGCGGCGGCGGTGGCGGCTATGCTAGGAGCTGTAGTGGGAGGCGGGAGGTGGACACGGTGGCGGTGGCGGTGGCGGCGGCGGCAACGATGAAGCACGGTCCCTGCGCCTCCCCGGTGCCTCTATAAGAGAAGACCAGCCGGCGTCACGGCCTGTCACCCGCCCGCTCCGCCCCCTGATCCCGCCCAGGACGGTGGGGGTGGGGGTGGAGGATGCTTCCTCTCCACCGGCCCACTCCTGGAGTTGGTGGGAGACTGTCAGGCGCTATCAGTGCTAGGTGCTCCTACCCCTCTCCACCCCAGCCAAGGTCCGGCGACTGGGGTTTTGCAGAGATTGGGCCGCCGAAGGGAGACGCCGGGTAAACAAGCAGCCGGGAGATCCTGCTTTCCACCACCACACCCCACTCCGCCCGGAAGGCCCTGCCTCAGTTTCTCTGTCCGCAGCCCTTCCACCCCAATTCCATTTACGTACCATTCCTCAGAACCCTTATATCACAGGGAGGGCTCCTAGTGGGGTCGAGCTGGGGCTCCGGAGCTGCGATTGTTTTTTTTGTTGGGGGGGAGCCATCGGTTCCAGGAGGACTTGTCTTGAAGCTGTGGAGTCAGGAAAATCGCGATTTTCCTTCCACTTTTTGCTGGGGTTGCTTGTGGAAGCTGATGGAGGGTTCAGGGGTCCATGCATTTGCCCCAGACACTTCCTTTGGGCTTTGGGTTTGTAGCAGTGGGGCCACCCCAGCCTCGCCTGGCGGGAACATCAAAGAGCAAGACTTACAGCTGGATTTCACGCCGGGCCAAGGATAGCGGCTTTGGGGGACTGCCTTACTTTACTCGGATTGGCACCTTTCTGCTCCAGTGTCGTAATTTATTGCAAGCTATCACCTTACCTTTCACATTTCCTGTTCGCCCTCTGACCTTGCCTGGGCAGGTTTGACTCCCTGTGGCTGAACTTTCTCATCTGCAGGACAGGCCGTCAGGAGAGCCCAGCCTCCGGTAGGGTTGGGAAGGTCAGATGAGATGGCCCAGTTTCCCCTCACACCAAGTAAACAATAAACTGTAGCTATTAGTATTACAGTTATTATCAAGGACTGGACAAAACTTCCCGTGCTGCCCTGGAGTGAGGGCCAGACCCTTTTCTGATGGCAGCCTCCAGCTCTGCCATCCCAGGAGCCTCCTCACCTCCTCGGGCTTCTGGTGATTGGGGGATGGCAGCTGAGTC
This sequence comes from Anoura caudifer, assembly GCA_004027475.1. NCBI lineage: Eukaryota > Metazoa > Chordata > Mammalia > Chiroptera > Phyllostomidae > Anoura > Anoura caudifer. The sequence continues at coordinate 62,593 of PVKU01007439.1, forward strand.
AGCGACTTCTGCTGTATGGCTGGTACCTCAAGTGCACCAGTGGCCTGTAGTTCAAACCAGTGGTTCTCAGTTGGGGGCAATGCTGCCCTTCAGGAAACGTGGCAGTATCTGGAGATACTTTCTGTGGTCATGCCTGGATGGCGGTTGTGTGTGTGCTGCTGGTATCTAGCGGGTGGATGGTGCAAAACACCCACAGTGCCCAGGACAGCCCTTCTCCTCCCCTCACCAAAGACTTATCTGGCCCCAAATGTCGATAGTGCTGAGAGTCCCTGTGTTAATTAACTAGGAAAAAGAGCTGAGTTAAACCCCTAGCTCACACTGGACTCCAGAAAAACATTCCTGATAGGTCAGGTGGTCCGAACCAGGGTGACCTCCAGCATCTGTGAGTTGACATCTCTCTCCATTCCATTTGAATATGTGCAGCATTCCAGTGAGACGGGCTGTTAGCCAGGACAAGTCAAATAGGGAGACAGATTGTTAAACGGCCAAGCAGTTTACAGCCAGCTAGTAAATCTCAAAATCCCAGCTTTCCTAACCAAGGGCACTTAAAGGTAAATCATTAGGCAAAACAAAGACAAAATAAAAAAACTACTCACAGACACAGACAATAGTATGATGATTATCAGAGGGAAGGGGGAGGCAGGCGAGGGTCAAGGGGGGAAAATGGTGATGGAAGGACACTTGAGTACAATATACAGATGATGTGTTACAGAATTGTATGCCCAAAACCTAGAAACTTTATTAAACAATGTCATCCCCAATAAATTCAATAAAAAAAGAAGAGAGTAGATGGTTTACACTTCTCCCCAAGTAGAGGGTAAATGGCCATTTGTGCCAACACAACCAAGGACGGATGAGGTCAGGGGACTGAATCTCCTGTGGTGCATCAGCGTAAAGCTGATAAGTATTCTATTGAGAGTCTCCCCTAAAAACTCCCCTTAAAATTTCCACCTTTGGAAAACATAAGAAGCCTCAAGACAAAGACCCAGGGCAGGCTCTGGAGCCCACACCTCCTTTCCCACAGGCAAGCATCTCCTAAACACTAAGGATCCCCACGAGATTTGCAGCCAGGGGAGCAATGGGCAGTGGCAGCTCATCCCAGGCCAACACCCCGAACCTGTCTCCACGGTCCCCATTTTTCTCTGATTTTCCAGTGAGCTCACTTCTTTGCTATAACACTTCTAGAGAGCCCAAGCAGAGCCTAGGCTCGCTTCTGTTGTTTCTTCTACCTTAAGCTCTTCCTTTGTTTCACTGTGCCCAGCTTTAATAAATAACTTTCAAAAGCACCTGGACTTGTGATGTGAAATCTTTCCTGCATGAAGTCAGGAACCCACGCACTACAAGCTGGCCTGAGGCAAACTACTGTAGGCCCAGTCCCTTTCTGGTCACACTAGGACCACAGTTGTCAGGTGGTTATGGAATGCAGAATTCCCTGGGGGGCGGGGGATGCCGGGGGCTGGTCAGTGGAACCCTTTAACCTGGGACTTCTCAGCTGGGGTTGTGAAACCACAACCCTAGGAGGCAGGTTCTGTTTACATGCCCATTTTACAGATGTGAGATGTCCTTAGGGGACGCTTGACAATGTCTGGAGACACTTTGGGTCATTGCAGCCTGGAGTTGCTACTGGCCTCTGGTGGGTGGAGGGCAGGGATGCTGCTCAACCACCTACAGTGCATGGGGGGCTCACGCAGCCAAGAATTATCCAACCCCCCATGCCAATGTCAATAGTGCCGAGCTAGAGAAATCCTGATTAGATGGACTTTTGAGGTTGTTACCCAATGTAGCTATTGTTAGAATTGGTCCCTGAGACATGGCACCCAGACTGAAATAGGAGGTCTACCAATCCGTGTCAATATACATCAAAAATTCATAAATGCTGTGTTGGTATTTCTTAATTTTTTAAGATATTATGAGACATAAAAATAGGTTTCCTGTGTCACCCCACCAGGGCAGGGCTAATTTGGGGTCTGGTCTGACCCCCAGGGAGACAATTTCCTGGATTAGCTCACCTGGCAAGGGACAGCTCCCTGGAGAGGACAGGCCCTGCAGTGGGTGCCCTCTGCCTGTCTCTGCACCAAGGCACAACGTGGGCTCCCTGATGGCCTCAGTGGCAGGTGGGGAATCCAGAGGGAGGGGAAGAGGGGAAGAGAATGGCGAGCAGGGGACAGATGGCTTTCTAGCCACCTGCTGGGACCTGACATCATTGGAGATGTGAAAAGACCAGAGTATTAGAAAACCTGCAAGGACAACACGGGGAGGGGCTGAGGGTGGGCTGACATCACCTGCACCCCATGGCTGCCACCACCCCAGGCTGGACTCTCCAGGACCCCCATTCTGGGAGGTGAAGAGTTGCCAGGTATCCATGGCTCCCAGCAAGCAGACACTCCCTGGTACCCAGGCTTCCCATGGCATTATCTACCACCCAGAAAGCCATCAAGGCTCCTTGCAGGAATCTGAAGGCCATATCATTTGGGTGGTGCCGAAAGTCTGAGATCCAGCTGTAGCTGGGGAACAGAGCCAGGGAAAAGAAAATGAGCTGGATGGTGAGCCATAAGAGCTGGGGTTTCCATCCCCAGGGGCCAGCCTGCACCTAGAGCTGGGGAAGCAGGCAGGCACCCTGAAGTCCCAGACGTGGACACCCATCCACTCGGGGCTGCATTTTTATGCCCATTTGCCTATCTGATCCTGGGTGGCCATGGTATGAGGCAGGACATTCTTCCTGCCAATTTTGTATGGAAATGGATTTCAGCATCTAAAGAGGGCATTGGCCATGGCCCCTGACACCAAAATTGTAAGAGAGCTTTATGTTGGATGATTTCCAAAGCAGTCAGGTGAGACCCTGTGGGTAGGCTCCTGCTGTGGCCTGGAACTCCCACCTCCTGCCAGCACCAGATCTGCAATCTAGCTAGGTCAGGCTCAGCAGGGACCCCTCGAAGAGCAGGGGTTGGGCTCCTGACTTTGAAATGGAAAACAGGAAAAAAAATTTTTAAATTCAATTTATTGAGGTTATATTGGTTAATAAAATTATATGGGTTTCAAGTGTACAGTTCTATAATACATCATCTGTAAAAAAAAAAAAGACACAACCAACCCATTTAAAAATAACAGGTTAATTTTACTTCCTTGAAACTAGCAGGAAGAATGAGAATGTGTGTTTCTGGGAGAAATTAGGTGTGGGGACCTGGAGAACACTCGAGGCACAGGAATTTAGGGAGACTCAGAACATTCTGTTCACGAAATTGACTACCCTTTCTTCTCAAGGTCCGCAAACCCAGAGAAATGCCTGCCTCCTGTCTGCCATGTAGGGGGCCACACTGCCACCCCACCTGTGTATCTCAAGACATTGCTGACATACACCCCAGCCACCAAGCCACCATGGGGGACAGAGGGTGTCTGTTTTGCCTGTTGTTAAAGATAATAGTCACATTTAAGCCAGATCCTGTTCTAAGTGCTTTGAGTGTATCAGCTTGTTTATGTTTTAATTTATGAAACCACAACCCTAGGAAGTAGGTGCTGTTTACACGCCCATTTTACAGATGCAAAAATGAAGGCCTGAGGAGGGGTCAGAGTCTCTCACCCAGTGCCACACAGAGTTGAGGCTGGGATAGAGACCTTGCATTCCAGCTTCAAAGACCCTGCCCTTCTATCACAGCAGAAGCTGTAGTTTACTTTGTTACTTGGTCTTTGAAAAAAAGTTACTTTGCCACTTGTCATTTGAAAGGGTTGTCTTTCAGGAAGAAGAGTTGCTGGGTTGCTGGTGTGAAAACATCCATGTAACTGTCACATGTTCCATGGCCTGGGCCTCTGTCTGTGTCATTGTATCTGTTTACTACGGTGCCTGGGTGCTCAGAGCTAGCACCAGTGTGAGTGATATGATTCTACCACTAGGATCTACGCTCTTTGTCCACTGGGCCCACGGGTCATTGGCTCCTTCCCAGAGTGTTTCCTTCTCCTTGACTTCTCCTGCCACCTCACTACCCAGACTTCAGACCTACACTTCAGCTGGACCTGGTCTCCCTGCCCCTTGCTCCTGGCAGAAGCAGCCCTGGCAGTGGACCTGGCCTGGCACGGGCCGTCTCCAGCTGCAGGGAGGAGGAGACAGGGTTCTGGAAGTTGCCATTGTGGGACAGGGACAGTGAATGAGCCTTAAGAGAAGATAGGCCCTCCCCATGCTTGCCATCCGAACTCCAGGGGGCACCCACACAAGCTCTATGGAAGCCGTGCCCGGCACTGCTGGCACCAAGCATGGTGTGGGGGGTGTGGGGGAACAATGGAGCATTCTCTGACCTTGCCGGGTGTGTGGCCTGCCTCCCACCAATACTCACCATCAGACACACCATGGTTACATCCTGAAAGAGGCATGCTCAGAAGGGTTTCCTGGGGGATGGGCAAGGGGAGGGCTGACATGGGCTGCAGCTGGGGTGAGGAGGGGACACTTCCTGGGTTCTCCTCCCCAGCCACCCACTTTGAGGATGTCTTCAGGGTGTCTGGTGCAGGTGTAGCTGGTGATGTAGCCGCTCTGGCAGTTGAAAGAGGCCTGGTCAGGCAGGCACACAGCCAGGAAGTGGGGCCTCAGGTTACCTGTGGGCATCTTGGTGATGTTGGTCAGGGAGCAACTGGCCATGCCACCAAACACAAAGGCGCCCAGTTGCTTGTAGATCATGGCCATGTGGACGCTGCTCATGAGGGCTGGCAAGCTCAGCCGCAGGCCCTGGACTCATATCATCTCTCCCAGGCTGATGTGCAGGGCCAGCACAGAGTGGGGTGGGATCACTGCTGAGGCAGGGGGTGGGGGGGCAATAAGAGTAGAAAATATCCAACTCTTTTTCTCAGGTTGCACATTCCACTTCATAGGGAAAGGAGGGTGTGGTTTCCCACTAAACCAGGCAAAAGGGTGGGGCTTCTCATCTCATCACATACACACACACACAGCCCAATGGGGCCTTCGCTCACCCCTGGCCTGAAAAGGGCAAGATTTCTATTTTACTGAGGCAAGGAGCATGGCTTCCCATTTCACCAGGAAAAGGGGTGGGATATCCCCCTAATTTATGTCAGTCATGAGCAGGAGTTCCATATCTGTAAGGGGCGGGACTTCCCATTATGTCAGGAAAAGGGGCGGGACATCTCATTAGTTTATGTCAGGCATAGGCAGGATTTCCTGTCACATATATAAAAGGGGTGGGACTTCCTGTTATACAAGGGGAAAAGGATAGACTTCTTCCCGAATGCCTGAAAATGGTGGGACTTCCCTTTTTACCAGAAGAAAGAGGCAGGATGCTCCCTCCGTGTTTGAAAGGGGGATATTTTCCAACTCTTCATAAAGGGGCAGGACTGCTTCCTGCTTTATGCATATAAAGGATGGGGCTTCTCTGTTCACTGGGGGACAGGGATGAACTCTTCTTGTTCCATTCCTAAGGCAGAGAGGCTGGCATTTCCTCTCTTCTATGTCACCAAGGGGTGAGCCTTACCTTTTTGTCAAGGGAAAAATTTCTTCTATGCCAATGAGCAGCAAGATTTCCAATTTCATTTAGGAAAAGAGGTGGCACTTCCTCCAGCCTTAGGCCTGTCACAAGCAGGGTTTCCCACTTTGCCAGGAAAAGGGCTGACACTTGCCTGTGGCATGTCACCACTGCATGGGGTGAACGTGGCCAGCCCCTTACCATGAAAATGGAAATGAAGAAGGCCATAGTGATGAGTACTGAGTCCTCAGCAATGTAATGAGCCACCAGGGAGTATTTGATGATGGTGATGGTGGCATCACAAAAAAAGCCCGGGATGTGGGGCACTAACAAATGCTCTCATGTGGCATGGTAGGGATGCTGACTGCAGGGGACAGAGAAGACCCCCACTTACAGACTGGTCACCTATGGCTTACTCTCCTTAGGCATTCTGGGCAGTTTGTCCTCCCTGTGTCTTCACACCTGGGAGTTGTGGGAGTGTAGGATGTCTGTGCAGGGAGAATGGTCGGGCCAGAAAGCCAGAGGAGGACAGAGTCCCAGGGACACTTTCATGGGTGGGGTCCTGTGAATGAGGTAGGTAAGGGGTTAGGATAATGAGGGGACACGTGTGGAAGGACTCACTTTTTCTGTATGTGTATGTCCTGATGTATGCATGTGTGTGTATGATTGTGGCTATGTGTGTGTTTGCATCTGCAAATGTGTGTGTGTGCATGTGGAGGTGCTTATGGATATCTATGTCTATGTAACCTGCTACATGAGTATGTCTCTAAGCATGTGTTTTCTAGTGCGGCTATATGAATGTATGTAGATGTATGTTTCTTGGTGTGTGTGTATTTCTATGTAGCTGTGAGTTGGTGTGAATCTCCTTGTGTGTCTTTTTTTGGTGTGTATGAGTCCCTATACCTTTCACATATCTGACCATGTGTTTTTGGATGTGTGTATATGTGGTGTGTCCTGGCATGTGCACCTGTGTGCTTGAAGATCTACATGAATGCAGATGCATGTGCTGTGCTATGTGCACATCATGCCTCGTGTGTGTGTGTTATGTGAATAGGTGTTTGTGGTGCACCTATTCACATGTGGTGTGAGTATATGGGCTCTTTTCTGTGATGTGTGTGTGTGAGATTATGCACATGTGTCATTGGGTGTGTGGGTTCTGCTGGTGTGTGAGTGGTTGTGTTTGGGGTCTGTGTGTGTGCTCATGCTTGTACCTGTTGCTCTGTAGCTGGTTGACCTGGGAGATATTGGTGGAAATGTGTGTGAGCAGGGTCCAGGGCCCTTGATACTGCCGTCCTGAAGTCAGGAAGGGCAGGGGGGTCTGTCTCCAGCAGGTGCCAGGCCCTCTGTCAGGCCCATTCACCCTAAGAGCCTACCTCCAGGCCCATCCTCTGGATCCTGTCATTCTGTTGCCCACTGAAGTTTGGTGGAGCTAGACAGTTGGAACCCAGTCTCTCACATCCCCCAACTCTCTGGGCTAGGAGGGCAAAGCTAGTGTCCCAGCCTGGACTCCCCTCCCCAGTGAGAGGGCTTTAGTCACTATTTGCCCACTGGGGAGTTGGGGGGTGGCTGGCATATGCCAGCCACACATCTAGACCCCAGGCAAGTTTAGGCCACACAGATACATGTGCACACAGAATCTGCCATACAACACATAGGCCCATATTGACCCAGATACACATCCAGCTGCACAAATACCATGGGATCCACCCCCTACCCAGATGCATGGTCACAGGCTCCCACAGACCAAGTGCATGCATAGGACTCACCCACAATAAACATACATCCTCAAAGCTAATACAACATAACACACAATTCAGAGACCCAAAGACACACACTCACAGAGTCACAGATACACTTTACACCAAGACTCCAGTACAGACACAGCCAGACCTAGGGGTATGCACACAGAGAAGTACTTGCACATAAGCACAAACATGGAATCATACATTCACATGGATATAAATGCAACACAGACTGCCCCCAGATACACAACTCAAAAAGACATACAGCAGATGTACTGTATTATGGAGATGTACACTTGAAAACAACATAATTGTATTAACCAATGTTATCCAAAAAAATTCAATTAAAAAAGACATACAGCAAATAAAATTGTATGAAGGAAAAAAAAGGTTAAAGGGAGAAAACAAAGTCATGAAAGACTAAAAAAAAAAAAAAAAATGAAAGAAAGAAAGAAAAGAAAAAATGCACAGCCAGATGCTGACTCCAGCATACAGACCCAGGAAGACAGGTAAACAGACACCCAACAGTCATTTTTGTGGAGAATCCCTTTCTCATTCACACAAACACATGGACCCAGACACCACAGAAATGAGCTAATGAATGCATGGATGTGAAGCCACTTCTTCAGTCTAGCCTTGGATAAAGACATACAGGGAGATCCCTCCATGGCCTCATGGGTGTCGGATGGGGGCTCAAAGCTGGTGGAAGGGGCTCATCCAGCGGCAGACATTAGCTTGTGCAAAGCCACCAACATCTTGGTGGGGCAGAAGTGTGGCAATGGATGGTGCAGAAGTGTGGTAACCAGATCACCATCTCAAGCAAGGCCAACACTGTATGCAGTAAATTTATAGATTGGGGTGTCGGTGCCAAGGTGGGTGCACCCACCCTGACTGGTATTGGAGCTCTGGAGACCCACAGGACCACAGCAGGAAGAGGCGGGCTGGGTGGTGAAGATCACCCTGGGCAGAGACAGGGCATTGTAGGTACTTAGCTAAGAGGGAGGGGCCTTGCCATGGAAGAGCAGGGCAGGGGAAACTGAAGCCTCTCTTTCTCCATTATATTTGGAGCCCCATCCCACACCAGGAACTTGATGTTGGGGTAGGGTCTTTATAGTGTGAGTGGGGCCTGGAAGAAGATAGGGTGGCACAAAAGGAGAGGGGCTGAAAGGAATAAGACAAAATGGTTAGACCTGCAGGCTGCAAAGTCCTGAGGAAGTTAAACTAGGGATGGGGATGGATTGAGGGATTGGACTGGGAAGAAGGCACAGGGCTCTGGAAAGATGGAACCTAAAAAAGAGGATTTTAAATAGGAGACAATAAAAGGGCGGAGCCAGGGGAGAGAGAGGGTGGTGCCAACCCAAGAATAGCAGAAAAGCGGGTGGGACAGAAGAATAAGATCTGAGAAGCCCTTGGCTGGGGAGGTGGGCAGGGCCTGAAAAGCTAATGATGGGGAAGTGAGCGGTGCTTAGGACAATGACTGGAAAGTGGATGAGACTGGGAGTGGCCAGGGTTTGGGAGGCTTGTTGCTAGAAAGTGGGTGGAACCTAGGGAGAAACACAAGAAAGTGGGAGGGACTGGGAGGCTGACGGCTGCAAAATTGGGCGGGGCTTAGAGATAATAACGGGAAGTGGGCGGGGCTTGAGGAACCGGGATCATCCCTGGTAAGGGCGGGCCCACCTTTTTCAGGATTCCGCGGTCCAAGTCGTGTTGGAGCTGGTGATAACTCCTTGTGGGGCATTCCACATCTTGGGCGATTCCATGGTGGTCCTTTTCTGGCTGAGAGCCAGCGCTGGGCAGGAATCCTTCTCTTTGAGTCAGCGGAGCCCTGCCTAACCATGCCGGGTGCCCTCGCCACACTTTATTGGTCGGGCGCGGACCATTGCGAATACGTCTTTGGTCTCACTTCAACTTCTTGGGTCCCAGCAGCAGCGTCCGCCGGGCTCCGACCAGGAACTGCCTGGAGTAAGGGCGGGTGAGGGTCTTCCTCCTCTTGGCAAAACCTGGCTCAGCTTCCGCGCCCAAAGCCTTGTCTGATCGGCTTCTGGCCCATCATCCCCCCACTCCCCCGTCCCCATTCTTCTTACTCTGAGGGCTTTGCATTTGAGGCGGAAGACCGAGAGCAACTTTTTCTCGTTCAGCCTAAACCTCTTCTCAACTCTGTCCATCTCTGGGCTGAGGCGCCTGGTTCACCAGAGGGCGCTCACGGCCTACACTGGGTGCTGCTTTCAAGAAAAGGAACTCAGAGGTTCCTCAAGGGAAGGAGGGACAGACTCCCAGAAGAGCCTGGGTCCCCTCTAGGAGGTGGTGGTCTTGGGTGATTTGAATGAAGGATGGAGCCTGGGTCTCCACTGGGGAAGAGGCCTGTGTTCCTTAGGTGATGTCCCTTGTATTTTGTGTCTTTATTTCAAGGCTCTGACTGGTCTCTCCAGGTCTTCCTGCTGTCTCTGGTTGCCCACCCCAGAATGCTTTGAGTCTGTGTGACTGGGGCCGTGGCTGTGTCCTTGTGTCTGTTGGTGGCTAGCTTTGATGACTGATCTTGTTATCCGCGATTGTTTCTCTGGCGTCTATCTCAGTGTGTGACTGTGCATATGCCTGTGCTGTGTCGTGGCCAAATCTGTTTCGGCACGTGTGCGACTGTTCTGTTCTCCATGTGCTTGATGATATATGTCCTGAAATGCATATCTTTTGTGTCCCTCCGTGTGTCCTTGTGTGTGCTTGTTGACTAGCTTTGGTGGCTGCTCCTGTGTATCTATAATTATGTGTTCCGATATGTATCTGTGTGAGAGAGTGTGTGTGAGTGTGTGCACATCTGTGTGGTGTGTCTGCTTCGGTTTATATACTTGTATGGCCTCACAGGGGGTCTTATACCTGTCTGTGTGGCAGCTGCCTCTGAGTGGGTTGGAGAGTCCCTTCCAGGTGGTAGCCCTGCTGAGACTTCCTTCCTCCAGCAGTCCGGCTTGCTTCCCAGCAGAATGAGCTGGCTTCTCCTGAGGGGCCCCTCGAAGGGTCCTCAGGGCCCTGCCCTGGTCTGCCGGGTGTTCCCCGTCTTTGTATTACTTAACTCTCCTTATCAGGGAAACACAGTTTCCTGTCTTTGATGTCACTGGTGCTAAATTTTCCCCTTACAAACAGCTCAGGCCACTGGTTTCTTTATTCGTGTGTGTGCACTTAAGCCCAAATCCCCCACTCCTTATATGCCTTCCAGAAATGCACTACGTAATGTATCTGTGTTCTGAAACAAACCCCACAGTCTATAGGCAGCGCTTGGTTTTCTTCACCCTTAGAAATTTATATTAAGCCAGAAAGAGATGACTGAACCCTCACACGTGTGATTACTGAACCGATTTTTAAACAACAACCTGACAATCTTGCTTTCAAAGACTGTTTTAGCTATTTTCATTCAAACGTTTTTGCCATAGATGTCCGCAATAGTGTTTGGATCCTGGCTCTTCATTCACAACATCAATTCCTGCATGTAATCAATCACATGGAGCCACCAGATGGTCAGTGCCATCGGCAGCCATGATAGCTAACCCAACAGAGCCCCTAATGTATGCCAAATGCTGCTCTGGTTCCCTATTCTTGGTAATAATCCTACAAGGTGGCCACTGGTGTTAGCCACACTTCCCAGATGGGAAAAGCAAGAAACATAGAGGTGAAAGAATTTGCTCAAAATCATATGGCTAGCAACAGGCAGAGCTGGGGCTTGAAGCCTCTTGTTCTATTTGCTGTTTCTCCACTGGAAACACCCATGAACGCATGGGCTCCCATTTTCTCACCTCTGGACACCCAACATCACATTGGAAACACCCAAGAGCAGAGTCAGGGATGCACCCTGACTCCACAAAGCTTCAGTGTTTTGTACTACCATGCCTTGCAGCATTTACACGATACCACGAGTGTGCACATGTACCAGGCCTGTGTTTTTCTGGCCTATCTAGGACCCAGATTTCTGGAGACCTGACTGACGTAGACAATGTAGATAACACAGTCCCCTCTATGTGCCTCATTCCTTCCTCAGACCTCACTGGATTCATTCCTTCCCCTTTCTCTCTTTTTCTCAATTCACATCCCCTGTCCTCCCCCTTCCCCAATTTGGTCATTTGCTTACTTGCTTGTGCTCTTACTGAGCAACTCCACTAACATTCTCTGTTAGGCTTTGCCTTTGGGGAGACAGAGGACCCAGGCCAGTTAGGTTGACACTGAGGGAGGCCACATGCAGGTCATGGGGGCAGTGGGGAAACCAGGGAAAAAGAGATGGAGTTTTGCAGGAAAAATCAAGGCACCCCTCCTGGAGCCTGGATGCCTGCTCATTGGGCCTCAGAGGTGGAAGATGGGTGCCTCCCCCTTCAACTGCTTCCTGCCCAGTCCCTCCCTTGAGCCCTTTACGGTGCGTGTGAGGATTCAGGCCCTACCCCTAGAGATGAGGAAAATGGGCCCACGCTGACCTCAGGGAGACAGCTGAGCACAGAGGTGCTAGGAGGTAACGCTGACAGCTCCACGGTAGGCGGGACTGCTTGGCTCAGATGTCCCAACCACAACAGTGCGTCACGGTGCTCCCTGGCTGTGGCCTGAGCCTTCCCCAGGCTTCCAGACTTTGTTTCCCCTCTTTGGAGGGGGTGTGCAGAGCTACGACAAACGCCTGGGTGTGGAGAGGAGTTCAGAACACCCACTGTGATTCCTTGGCTAAGTGGCCTCAACTTGTGGAGTCAGTTTCTACACCCACGTACCGGGGATGATGGCGGACCTGAGCGGCAGAAAATGTTCAGTAACCACGACAGCTCACCTCTGAGCACTCACAATGTGCCTGTCACTGCTCGCAGCAAGCTCTCAACTGCCCTTTGAGATCTACTATTATCCCCATTTAACGGATGTAAAAAATGAGGCTCGGAGAGGTGAAGCTGCTCGCCCACAGCCAGAAATTTGAGAGCTAAGGCAGCATTTTTTTTTTTTCTGAAATGGTCCACAAAGATTAAATATTTGGGGCTTTGTGGGCCAATTTTTGTCACTACTTGGCTCTGCTGTAGAATTGCAAAAGCTGCCTAAGGAAATATGTAAATGAAGGAGCATGGCCGTGTGCCAATAAAATTTATTTGTGGACAGTGAAACTTGAATTTCATATAATCTGTATGTCAGGAAATCTTCTTTTGACTTTTTCCAGCCACTTAAAACCAAAAACGATAAAAAAAAGTTCATAGCTTTTGGAGTGTATGTAGTTTGTGGATCTCTAGAGCCCATTCATTCAATAAATAATATCGAGGCCTACAATTTTCTAGGCACTGGAAGTAGAATGGAAACAAGGCAGATGAAGATGCTCCTCTTCGGGAGATAATGCTTTTGTGGGAGAAATAAGTGTAAGCAAGTAAACAAACAAGAATATTCCAGACGGCAGAAACAGCTAGTAAGGAAATTTGATGGGTGATGTAACAGGGCCGAGGGAGGGGACCTTACATTTGGGTTGTTTGAGATGTTGACCTTTGGTGTTCTCTGAGTTCCTCCTTTTTGTTCTTTTTGTCAGTGTAGGCAATCTTTGGCTGTGGCCTGCGGTGGGAGAGGGCTTAATAATAAACAGATTGGCTTCTTGGCAGGGCAGCGATATTGAGGGGAGGGCCCTGTGGCCTCAGTGTCTTTGAACCTTTCTTCCTGGTTGGTCAGGTCCCTCGGAGATGGGGTCTCTCACCATCCCATCTCCTGGGTCCCCATGCTGTGTGCAGTGAGGGTTGAGGTAGGGAAGTTTAGCTCTTGCATTCAAGTTCCCAGGTTTGCTTAATATTCCTGTGTTCAGGGTGATTCTTCTACTGTTCACTGCTGTTCCTCTGACCAGAAATGCTGCCGTTTCCACTCTCTGGAGCAAGAAAAACAAAACAAAACAAAACAGAACATGCCAACATTTTCCCACCTTGATGGAGAGTGTAAAAAAAAAGAAAAGGAAAGAACAAAAGTGGATCCACTTTCAAATGGAACCAGAGCTGCTTGGAGGCCAGAGGAACTGCCTCATATATCTTCTGGCTCAAACCTTTGGAATATAAAACAGGGCAAAATAACCTTTGGGCTGAACTTAGGCAACCTTGTTTCCCCCAAAAAACTGTTTGTAAAGAAAGCAGGTGTGATGACTCCTGGACTAATGACTATTGGACTGAAAGTTGAAAACACTGCTCAGCATTAATATCGCTATGTTATGTCATCTGCACCAATAGAAATGCCTTCTCTCTGTTGTAATTTCTCCCCTTTCCCTTCCCATAAATACCCCTTGCCTGTGTCCGCTTGTCAGAACACTGTTTGGGATTCTGCCTGAGTCAGCGCGTCCTGAATAGCTATTCTTTTTTATTTCAAATAAATGCTTGTTGCCTCTTCCTTGGAAAGGCCTTTCTTTTTTCTTTTTTGGTTAACAGCAGAAAAGCTGATGTCTGTTTTGGGAATTTACTTTCAGCAAACTCTTCTATTTTAGCTGCCACTCATCATACTTTCCTTTGGAGTCAGTGGGAGTCACCAACGATTGAACTTTGGGGGGGGTGGGGGGGTGGTAAAATTCCAAGAGAGAGAAATAGTATTTGCCACCTTACTGGCTTACAATTTTGTTTCTGGTTTTAAAACAGTCACTGAACTGTCACTGCAGTGGGGTTTCGGAAGAGAGTGAAAATAGAGGCTCCATGCCTCATCTTCATCCAGGACAGCTGGAACCAAGGCTGGCCGCCAATCTGGGGAAAGAACATTCCAGTCAGAGGGACTGGAGGAACAACTTGGGCAAACGTCAGAATCTTCTTGAGGGCTCATTTAAACACCAACCGCTGGGCTTTTTCCGTTCCAGAATGACAATAGATTGAGGTGCTAGAAGTTGCATAGCTAACAACTCCCTAGGTGATGCTGTTAGATGTTGGTTTGGACATCACACTTCATCAACCGCTCACAGAACGGAAGCATTAGGCACCTGTGCATCAACACGAACCAGTATCAGGTGTTTTTCTGTAATTCCCCAGCGAGGCAGCGAGGCCCAGTGCAAGAACTTCAACCTTAGGGTGGCATCTGATACCAAAATTCCCCCTGTGTTTCCTGGCTTGTTGGTGGAGGCCTAGGACCAATTGCCAGGTCCAATTTCCCATTTCACTCGGGGAGAGTGAAGCCTGTAGTGGGTCAGGGAGTTGGCCAGTGTTCACCTGGCAGTTCTGGGCAGAGCAGGGCTTCAATAGGAGCCCAGGACTTTCTTCCCATCTCTCAATCCAGGGTTGCTTCCTCTCTTGGGTTGAGTTTTGGTTGCTTCTCTGCTCCTCCTCCCGCCCCCGCCTGAGTGAAAGGGAAATTTGAGTTTCCTCTGCCTCACTCAAGTGTCCCTTTCCTATCAGGGGAAATTCTCTACTTGGACTCTCCAGCCTTCCCCTTCTAGGGTCCACAGTGGGGCTCCCGACAGGAAACGGCCTAGGTGGGTGGGTGGGGAAGCTGCCCTAGGGGGCAGGCCAGGGAAGGGCCTGGGGTCCTGGAGAAGGTGGGAGAGGCTGTAGGGAGGGCTGAATATGGCCCGCAGGGTTCCACTGGGGGGGTTATGTTCCAGAGCAGAAGGCGCCTGAGGCTTGGCTGTCCTCTGACCCTTCTGCAGAAGTGCTGGATTAAGGGAGTTCCTGGGGGAGCCTGGGTGGGAGTGACAAGAAGAAGGGAAAAGAGACAAATCAACACAGAGACTCAAAAAGAATGAGAGGGAGGGAGGGAGGGGCAGAGGGGAGAGGACAGGGAGAGGCACAGAGACTGAGATGGAGAGTGAGAGCCAGAGGCACAGGGGAACAAAGCCACCGGACCTAAGGCAGAGACACAGTCACCAGAAACAGGGACAAATTGTGGGAGACGCATAGATAAAAGGAGAGACACAGAAGTAACAAAGAGGCACCCAGAGAAGCAGAGAGAGAACTCGGGAGAAAGAAGAAACGGTGGTGCAGAGACTGGAGAGCGAGAGAGAGAGGAAGGGGACAAGAGATGGAGATCCTGAGAAGAGAGTTATAACGGGAAAGCTCGGCCAGAGGGGGCGGGCGCTGGGATCCCCAAGGTCTCCGCCCCGGAAAGCGGGGCGTCGGCACTCTGTATAAAGCGCGGAGCCCGGCGCCCAGACTGCAGCCGCCTGCCGCCGGCCATGAGCTCCCACTCGGACGCCGTCCCGGACCCCGAGGCCCCGCGGCCGCTTGCGCACCGCCGCCACGTCTGTGTCCCGCTGCCCTGGGCCCTGAGTATCGCGCTGGTGCTGTTCGCCGCCGTTGGAGCCGCCTACATCATCCGCACCTGGGTGGTGCCCCGAGGCTCCGCTTCGCTTCGCCCCAGCCCCCCGCCCGACTCCAGACTCTCCGAGGTCCCCGAGTTCCTTCCCGACGCCCGAGCCCGCCTCCCCGACTCCACGCAGGTGAGATGCGCCCCTACTTGGGACCCCTTCTCCACCCCTCACCCTCGGGGTCATCCCCTTCTGCACGCCGGGCCGACGGTCCGTCCCCTTCGGGCCTCAGAGAGCATCCTTCTTTATTCAGGACTTCGGGTGCCACCCTCTCTCATCTCGTACCCCTTCGAGACCCCATCTGCGTACCGCACCCTTGGCGGGACCTTTTCCCCATGGTGGATCCCTAGGGGCGCTTCTAACCGTTAAGGGGACCCACACTTTCTTAACTCCCGGAGAACCTAGGTTTTCTCCCGGACTCCTGGGATGTCACCTTTTTCCTCTCAAGACCTCCCTGTTCCAAGGCCACCTGGAGGGAGGCCCTCGTGAAATCCTGGCGTGTGCTGTCCTTGCAGACCCTATAGGTTGGGGCAGGTTGAGCCCCAACTTTGGGTGTGGATGTGTGTTGGCGTGTTCTTTTGGAGCAGGGGAAAGGATAGCGGAGGCTCAAGGCCTGTGCAGATGCCGGGGGTAGGGGGTGGTGGTGGTGGCACTTTTCGGGGGGCTGTGGAAGCGGCTGACGACCCTCCATCCACTTTCTGCCTTTCTTCCCCAGGGCGAGGGCTCGTTCGCACAGCTGGTGGCCAGAGATGGTGAGTGTCCTGTACCATCCCTTTCCCCTTGGGGAGGAGGACGCTGAGGAGTCCTCCCTCTGACTCAATCTGCCCCTCTGCCCCTTTTCTCTCTGAAAGCTGTCTTCTCACCTCTTTAACTCTCATCAGTCTTTCTTTCTCACCTTTGGGTTCCCTCTGCACCTCAGCTGACACCCATCTGCCCACCTAAAACATACCCTCTCAGCCCTGGGGCTGGGTCCCCAGACTCCAGCCTGGCCTGGTCTCTCAGGCTGGCTCTGAAAGTTCCACGTTCTCTTTCCCACTTGCTTTTCCTCCTTCCTCCCAGAGACCCTCTCCCCTTCCCTTTTTCACCTCTCCTCCCCACCCCTCTCTTCTCTTCACTTTTCCTGAGACCTCTCCACTCTCCCTTCCCCCTCCTCCTTCTGAGTCCCCTCCTTCATTCTATCCCACCCCCCATTTCCCTCACCTCCCTTTCTGAACCTCTTTTTTCCATTCCGCAGAGTCTGCTGCCCTACACCCCTCCCCTTTTGCATTACACCTCCTTCTCCAGCACGGGTCTGTTCCTGGAAGTCTCTCACCCGCTACCCCGCACCTTTCAGAGTCCTCTTTCCCCCTCCCTCTTCCTGACAGCCTTCCCCCTCCCTCGATTCCCTTCCTCCCTTCCGTCCCTTAGCCCTACCTCTCTCTGGGAACCTCTTTCCCCCTCAGAGCCCCAGCACTCCCTCCCCAGGGCTGTGTCCCTGCCCGCAGCCTCTCTCAGCTCTCCTCCTTCTTCCTTCTCCTGCAGCGCTGCTGACCGATGGTCTCTTGCACTGGTACAGCGACCCTGGCTTGAAAGGAGTGTTCTTGGCACCTGGCCTGAGCTATGATGAGCACACGCAGGAGCTGGTGGTGGCTGAGGCTGGCATCTACTATGTCTTTTTGCACCTGGAACTGCAACGTGTGCTGGCCAGCGTTGGCTCTGGCTCCGTCTCTGTTGCCCTGCACCTTCAGCCCCTGGGTACAGGGGCTGCAGGGGCTGCAGGGGCTGCAGCTCTGGCCCTGACCTTGGACCTGCCATCTCCATCCCCTAAAGCCCGGGACTCAGCAGCTGGTTTTCGGGGTGGCCTGCTGCACCTCAGTGCTGGCCAGCGCCTGGGTGTCTACCTCAAGGCTGCAGCCGGGGTACACCCCGCCTGGCAGCTTGCGCAAGGTGCCACGGTCTTGGGCCTCTACCAAGTGTCCACCAAGGTTCCTGCTGGACTCCACTCCTGAGAGCCTTCATGGGGCAGGACAGACTTCATGATGCAGGCAGGGTTGCCACCCCTTGCAGGGAGGCTGAAGCCTGCCTTGCTTTCTTGGGGCCTCTGGTGATGGGCTCTGGCTTCTCTACCTCACCAGGCTGGGCAGGGGTTCTGGCTGCTGACCCTTTTCTCAAGGACTCTTCTGGTTCCTCTCACTCCTGTCCCAAGTCAAACCCTTGGTATTTATTATGAGCCTGAGCTCGGACAGTAGACTTTATATTAATATATTGAACTTATATTTATTGATCACCTACTACATGGCAGGTACTATGTAGGGCTGGAGAAACACCAGCCAATAAAACAGACCCCTCAAAAATCCTTATTTATGTTAATATGTGAGAAATAATGACTCACTTCTAGCCCCCCTCTGGGATTTGTGGGCTAGCTTTTGGGGATTCACAGAATTCTTTGTTGTGTGAGTTTCATTTATTCATGCAACTTGCATTTTGATCATCTACTGTGTGTCAGGCACTGTTTTAGGTGTTGAGGACACAGCTGTGAACAAGACAGACCCAAATCCCAGCTTTCGCCAAGCTGACATCTGTTGGGCTGGGTTGACTCTGTGACTGTGATTGTGTGAGACTTGGTGTGGCTGGGCCAGAGGGACACTGAAAGATGGTGTGTGGCACTGGGTAATAAAATGGAAACTGAATGACAACTATGTGTGGGCCATTTACTGTGTGCCAGATAGTGTTATTTGAGACTCATAACCACCCTATGCTTTAAGGATTTTATTATTTCCATTGTACCGTTATGTAGGCTCTTGAGGTTATTTTCCTCTATTGTAAGTGCACAGTGGAAATACCGCAGAATGCAGTTCTGCAGGACATCGCTTATCAGCTCTGTTCCATGACATCACACCAGTAACTTAATATCAACCATGGAATCAGCAGATGCTACAAGTCAGGGCTTGATTTATCGTCTGTTGGTCATCTAGACTTGAATGATGGAGGGTTTGATTTTAAACACGGAGACGAGACTTAAAACTGGGTCTTGCCTCTTCTGGTTACTTTGTGAATAACACACACGCACAAAATCAAGGGAGTCTTCTCGTCTGGTGTTTTCTGACCATTATCTGGTTCCATGAAGAGGCTGCTCATGTCATGCACAAGCAAGTGAAGTGTGGACATACATCTCTGGTCCATTTTATCTTAGTCTTTAAAGGAAAGTACCGTCTATATCTCCTTGTTTGTTACTTGTACCTAGGGTTGGCTATATGTACAAGAGTGATAAAAATTAGAGTATTCTGTAAGAACTAACTGACTATATAGAATTTGCAATAAAGAATATTTTTTATTTTATCTGTCAATGGTGTGCTACACAATCATTTATATAAAATTTATAATAAGCACATGATTTCATTTCCCCCCTCTGAAGAGCTGCATGCTGTTAAACATGCAGCAGCACCCTGTCCCTCTCTCTGGACCTGGCTGGTTCCCTCAACCCCATAATTTTTGTCACCATGCAGAACTTACACCTACTGGTCCAATGAGCCGTCCAGACCCTGGCTTTCCTTACAGATCTAGGACAAAAGGGGCTGCATGGACAGAGAAGTCTGCAGAGAGCAGACTTTGATGGGGTCTTAAGAAGAGGAATGGGGGTGAGCAAGGAGGGTGTGGGAGAGATTGGCCTGCAGTGGCCAGACACAAGGGTATGGGATGGACAGAGAAGACACGGAAGTAGAGGTGAATTGCATTTTCCTGTCCCATCTCTACTTCTCAAGGGGTTTGTCCCTCCTGAGTGGGCAGAACTGATGCTGAATATGGCCATACTAGTCATTAAATTATTAAACCAGTTCTATATTAGTTGGCAAGTATGTGTTAAATTCCAGTCCCCATTCCTGGATATTTCCTCTGGACACCTAAGATGGCCCTTGTGATGAGGCATCCAAAGCCTTAACCCTTGGTGCATCCCTGGAGTTTGTGGGGGAAGGGTAGTTCCCAGAATTCTTGGTCGGGGACCAGTGTCAAACCTAATTGGTCAGCATCTGGCCACACTGGTTGTTGCCTATTGAATAACACCCTTGGCACTAGGTGATGCCTCCCCTCAGCACAGCTGATTGGACCAGGGTGGATAAGTGATTCAAGCTGGACCACTCTCCACAGAGAGTGGGCGGGCCTGGCCTCACAGACAGTATTAGTCAGGAACTCCAACCTCCATAGGAGAGAGAGGCATGAAAAGGCTTATATGCAGAGAGAGAGGAGATGAAGATGTACAGGATTTTATAGGTGAGACCACAGAACCCTAGAGAAACAGAGGAAAGACCTAGGTTTCCTACTTGCCTCCTTCTGGTGGCACGGGATACCCTACACCTATTACAGGGTGGGGCCAAAGTGGGTTTACAGTTGTGGATATGCAAAACACATTTATTCCTATATTATTATTTGTTAATCATTGGATTATTTTCCTCACGGACAACTGTTAACCTACTTTTGTCCCTCCCCATAGTTTCCTAGGGCTGCCCTAACAAAGTGCCACAAACTGGGTGGCTTAAAACAGCAGACATGCGTTAGCTCCCAGTTCTGGAGGCCAGAGCCCAACATCAAGGTGTCGGCAAGGCCATGCTCCCTTCAAAGACTCTAAGGAAGAATTCTTCCCTGCCTCTAACAGCTTCCAGTGGTTGCCCACAGTCCTTGGTACTCCTTGCTTTATAGCTGTGCTATTCCAACATCTTCTCTGCCTTCACATGGCCTCTTCCCTCTGTGTGTCTCTGTCTTTGTTTCTCTTCTCTTCCTATAAGGATAAGTCACATTGGATGTAGGGCCCACATCTTTATTTAATTACATTTGCAAAGACCCTCTTTCCAAATAAAGTAATAATCTGAGGTTCCAGGGCGAATATGAACTGTGGGGGCTGGGCACTGTTCAACCCAGTACATCTAGTCTCTCCCCTCGGGGCCCATGAGGAACGTGAGTTTCCTCCTATGATTTTCCATCTGAGTAGGCTCTGTTCCATGCTGCAAAATGACCTTTAATATAGTGTCCCCAAGGATGCGATCCTCAAGGTTGTTGGTGTCTTTCCTGGTGGCTTTGGGATCTGAGTGATTGTCCTACTTTCTGGGTTATGTTGTGTCTGGGGGTATTCCACCACAAGGATGCCTGTGTCCCAAGGACCAGTAGGGTGTTACTGAGACCAAAGGTGTGCAGATGGAATTCTACAATGGTAACAATACCCACTGTTGACATTTACTAATGTTTACTGTGCCCAGACACTAACTGCTTTGCAAGGACTCCATCAGGAAGGTACTATCCTATTTTTATTTCAATTTTACAGGCAAGAAAACCCAGGGAGTTCTACCCAGGTCACACGTCCAGTAACAGGTAGTGTGGTTGACAGTACAAGCTCTAGAGCCAGACTTCCTAGAATGCTGCTTGCTCCCCAGTGACCTCATAGTATACATGGAAGTTTGGGTTGAATCATTGTGCCCTCGCCACAATTCATACGTTGAATTTCTAACTCCAGGACTTCCAAATGTGACTGTATTTGGAGACAGGGTTTTTACAGAGGTAATTAAATGAAAACGATGTTACTGGGCTTGGTCCTAATCCAATATGACTGGTGTCCTTGTAAAAGGGGGAAACTTGGAGATACACACACACAAACATGCACCCCCCCCCCCCCCCACACACACCACATACAGGGAGAAAATCATGTAAGTGACTCCTTGGCTGTCTACAAGCCAAGGAGTCAGGCCTGGAACAGATCCTTCCCTTGGAGCCCTGAGGAGGAACCAACTCTGCCGACACCTCCATCTTCATCTCCATCTCCTCCAATAGCCCAAATTGACTGAACCCACGTGGATGTATTTATGGTCTTTATTATTCCTTAGCTGGAGTACTCATAAAGCAGGTTCGTTAGTGTGCTTGATTATCAGGGTTGTCCCAGAAGACCTGGGTGGGGTAATATATGTGTAAAATTAAAACTCTCAGTTTTCCCCTTGCTATTAGGGAAAAAACCCGTTTTTCTTTATGTGTGTTTCTCTCCTGTGAGTCTCCTCTACAACCCACACAAAGCATTTTGCTTCTGACAATTCTGATACCAAATATGTAGATGTTTATCTCCCACACCAACAGACAATTCTTAGACACTGGCTGGGTGTCCGAGAATTCAACTAATCCTCACACCACTTCCTGGTGGTAGCATTAGATCCCACGGGTTAGGAGCTGGTCCCAGGTTATATGTAACCTGTGCTTCTGATCAACTGGCTGTAGATTAAAGGTTCCAATGACCCCTCCCTTGGGTTCAATGAATTTGCTGGAGCGGCTCACAGAACACAGGGAAACACTGGCTTACATTTACCAGTGTATTTATTACAGGGTGTGAAAAAGAATACAGATGAACAACCAGACGAAGAGGTCTGGGAGGGTCCTGAGTGCAGGAGCTTCTGTTCCCGTGAAGTTGGGGGGCGTCATCTTCCTTGTGTGGATGTGTTCACCAACCTGGAATGTCCCCTGAGCCCCTACTATCAATATTTTATGGAGGCTTCCACATGCAGGCATGACCAATTATTAACTCCATTTCCAACCCTCACCCCTCTCTGGAGCGTGGGGCTGGAAGTTGAAAAGTCCCAGCTTCTGATCATGGCTTAGTCTTTCTGGTGATAGCCCCCATCCAGGAGTGATCCCAGAGTTGCCTCATTAGGCCAACTGATATTCTTTGTGTTCTTATTCCTGAGGAATTTACAAGGGTTTAGGAGCCCGGAATCAGGAACCAGACACAGAGACCAGTATGTATATTCTATCTCACAATATGCTACATATATTACATTGCAAATTCTGGATTCCAAAACATGTCTGGCTTCTAAGGCTTTGGGTTAGGGATTGTGGAATTGTATGAGGGACTGGGATGTGAATCAAGACACAGCTTCTTATGGGAGCATGTGTGTGTTTGTAGCAGTCCAGCGGGAAAGGAGTGGAGAGAAGTTCAGTATCTTTAAAAAATAATTGTGTTAAACCCTGGTGAGGTGGTTCAGTTGGTTTAAGCATCCTCCCATACACCAAAAGATTGTGGGTTTGATTCCCCGTCAGGGCACTCACCTAGCTTGCAGGTTCAATCCCTGGTCACGGCATGTATGAGAGACAACTGACTGATGTTTCTCTGTCACTTCTTTGTTTCTCTCTCTGTCTCTTCCTCTTTCTCTTCCCTTCTTTATAAAATCAGTAAGCATGTCCTTGGTTGAGATTTTTTCTCAAAATTGTGTAAGGACAGTTAATCTATCTTAACAAAAATTTCAGTGTTCAATGAAGCATCATTAATTGTAGGTACAAGGCTGTACACAGATCTCTAGAACTTACTCATCTCGCCTAACGGAAACTGTACCTTGTAACAACTCTTCCCCCTCCTCCAGCCTTTGGCAGCCACCATTCTACTCCCTACTTCTAAGAACTTAGCTGTTTTAGATACTCATGTAAGTGAGCAATATTTGTCCTTCTGAGTGCGACTGGCTTATTTCACTGAGCATAATGTCCTCAAGGTCCATCCATGTTAGTGTATACGTCACAGTTTCCTTCTTCTTAAAGGCTGAATAACATTCCATTGTGTGGATGGACCACATTTCTTTTTATTTCTTTATCCGCTCATCCGCTGATGGACATTTAGGTTGTTTCCAGATCTTGGCTATTGTGAATAATGCTTCAGTGCACAAGGGAACACAGATATCTTTCTGGGACCCCATGTCAATTATTTGGGATATGCTCCCAGAAGTGGGATTGCTGGCTCACACAGAACAAACAATTTAGAGTCCCCTCCTGAGCTGAGTGCCAGCCCCAGTCCTCCCATTGCTAGGTAAGCTGTGCATCCTTAGGCAAGTGCCTTCACATCTCTAGGCTGAGTGTCTTCCATTATAAAACTGAAAGAAACCTTGTAGCTTTTGAACTTAAGTAGTATTAAGTCAGATAATGGGTTTAATAGCACAGTGCGTGTGTGCTGACACTTAATTTAATATGTGGAAGAAGTTATTCTCGCATCAATTAGGTCATAGACAGATAGCAGTTAAGGTCTGTAGTCCATCCCATAAAGAGAGGATTTGGGAAGAGAGTTCCAGGTGGGGAGGGCAGCATATACAGAGAGCCAGAGGGAGGAGAGTGGCTACAGTAGTGCAGATGGGGATGAGAGGGTCAGCTCGCGCGAGCTGGTGGATGCCAGCTCAAAGCTTTATCCTGAGGGCAATAGAGTATTAAGAAGACAAGCAGTCAGATTAGCTTGTTAGAATCATATCTCTGGCAGGGATGTAGGTTTGTATGGGAAACAAAGAGTGGAGGCAAGAAGGCCCATGGAATCATCCTGGTAAGAGATAGTGGAAGGTCTGGTATGGAATGCTGGCTTTGAAGATGGAGAGGCAATGAATTAATACAAGAGATAGATGATATAAGGAATAGGACTTGGCAAAACTTTGAATACGGTTGAGATGGAGAAGGCAAGACTTTTGGCTCATGCAACTGGATGAATGTTAGAAGCATTTATGGATTTGGGGGACCCTAAAGATCACAGGTCACTTTGGGATAAGTGGATTTCCAGATGCTTTTTAAAAATTTATTTGTTTATTTATTTTTAGAGAGAGGGAAGAGGAGGGAGAAAAACATTGATGTGAACCTGAAACATCAATCTGTTGCCTCCTGTCCACACCCATGTGGGGAACAAGCCTGCACAGGCATGTGTCCTGACCAACTTTTTGCTTCACAGAATGACACCCAACCAACAGAGCCACACCAGTCAGGGCTCCAGGTGCTTCTGAAGGGACCAGTGGGAATACTCAATTGATTCTGAGGCTATGCAAACTCTTTGGCTGGGAATGGAAATCTGAGAGTTGTTGGCGTATTTATTTTTTTAAAATTATATTTTATTGATTATGCTATTACAGTTGTCCCATTTTCCCCCCTTCATTCCCCTCCACCCTGCACACCCCCTCCCACCCACATTCCCCCCTTTAGTTCATGTCCATGGGCATAAGTTCTTTAGCTTCTACATTTCCCACACTACTCTTGCCCTCCCCCTGTCTATTTTCTACCTACCATCCATGCTACTTGTTCTATGTACCGTGTACCCCTCTCTCCTCTTCCCACTCCCCTATTGCTAACCCTCCATGTGATCTCCATTTCTGTGTTTCTGCTCCTGTTGTAGTGGTTTGCTTAGTTGGCTTTTGTTTTAGGTCTGGTTGTTAATACCTGTGAGTTTGCTGTCTTTTTACTGTTCATATTTTTTATCTTCTTTTTCTTAGATAAGTCCCTTTAACATTTCCTAT